>PRKT01000370.1:334667-359460 GCA_003671525.1 Saccostrea glomerata | reverse complement strand
TTGATAAATCCATCTTGAATGGTATGTTTAAAACTGAGCTAAACACTAATTTAACAAAAGTGAGGTCAAGGTCAAAGGAAAGGTCAAGGTCAAAAAATGTTGATGCAGTTGCATAGCTCTCATCAATATCTATCAGCATATGAAGTTTGATGAAAATATCTTGGATGGTTTCTTTGAAACTTAGCTTTGAGCAGAGCTAAACGCAAAGTGTGACGGAAGGACGAAAGGACAGAAGGACGGAAAGACGGAAGGACGGAAGACGGACATGACAAACACTATATGCCCCGGCCATATTCATGGCGGGGCATAAAAATGACATTAAGGGCTTTTGAATTCAGAAAAATGATACTTTGATGGATTAATTGAAGTTATAACTTTATTTTAGATAAAGTATATTTAATTAAAAGTTTCAAAGAGTGTTTTTTTTTTAAAGATTTTGGCTGAGAAAATGCTAAATGTATTTCATAGTTGTTCATACTAGTTGGCTCTGTCCATACTTTTGGCTCCAGTTACCTCCTTTTTTTAATTAATTAATTTAAATTAACAATTTTAATATGTCTCTTTTTAGGTCTTTTTCATTGAGAGCGTAATATAATAATAAAAAATCAGTACTACATGAAAATTCAGAAATTTTAATTGTCAAACTGATTGTACATGTATAGTAACACACACTGAAAGTTATTATTTTTTAAAGTTAAATGTTAAGGTGAGGTCTTATTATACTAAACATTGGTTGTTCAAGTGATGTAGTGCTTACAGTGCATGATCTTGGTTCACAGAGCAAAGATCTAATAACCTTGCACTGCATGTTACTTGCAATATTCAGTTATAAATTTTTGCACACCCTTTTTGCTTCATTAAATTTTGCATTTTATCCTGTAAATTTCTGCTAAATAAATTTGGAAAATTCTGCTGACCCTGTCAAATTCTGTTTTACTACCCTCTAAAATTCTCCTTGCCCTGTTAATTAAGTTCTGTTTACCTAGGGCTGACAAATCCCAATGCCAAACACCCAAGGCTAGTGAACTTTAGAGGGCAAATGAATTTTTAACAGGCACATGTTCATGGGCAAGTGAAAAAAAATTGCTCAATGCTTAAAAATGAATTAGATTTACATGAACAAAATAAGTATTCTATCTTAATATTAAGAGATATTTATTTTTGCATATCAAACTTTGTATGCAAGCTAGATTAAAATAATACTTTGTCATCATGTACCGGCCTTTTTGAATTGATTTCAATTCTGAAAGTTTTAAGAAAATTTAACTAAAAATGACAAATTGGCATTGGAAAAATGGAGAAATATGTTTTAATAATTATGAGATGGAATAATGATAAGATGCTGCTATTAATAACAATGTAAGCATTAGAACCACAAAACCTTTGGGCTAATTAAGCTTCTCATACATTAGAAAAGGAATGGAAACAGTTATTCTTAACAGACAACATTAATGGCTATAGTTTTAATAATTGAGATAGCAACATAAATAGTATGGTGTTTACTGGTGGGAGTTTTCAAATGTTGCCAATATTCATAGAACACCCTAGAATGCATTTTTCCTTGATTATGAATTTATTCCTTACCATGAAAATTAAGTACTGGAAAGTGGACAACGATGAAAGAATTAAAGGGAATTCATTTTGAGATTTTAGATGAAATTAAAACTAAATTTGTCGTAGATTATAAGAGTTATCTGTATTTTACAGTTCATGGTCAAAAAATCTTTTTATCATCTGTTATCCAGATGATATCCACTATTACCTGAAAGATTTTGTTTACTGGTACTGGTACCCTATGAGTTTCTGCTTATCTTGTAAATTTCTTTCTACATACCTTGTAAATTTCGACAAACCTTGTAAATTTCTACATATCTGTAAATTTCAACAAACCTTGTAAATTTCTACATACCCTGTAAAATTTTACAAACCCTGTAAGTTTCTACTCACCTTGTAAATCTCTGCTGCTAACTGGTTATATTCCAGAGCCTTTTGATAGTTGTCCTTCAATGTCTCTATAGCGCTTAAGGACACGTAAGTTTGACAAAGAAGAGGGTGGTGATTACCCACTGTATTTCTCTTCACATCAAGAGACCTGATCAAAATAAAAAAATTCTTCTAGGGACATTTTGTACCAGCCTAAATACATTTCTTGGCCATTCTTAATGTTTAACCCACTTTAATGCAGCAACCTGAATGTACTGCTTTCATTTAAGGTTTAAATATACTACAAAAATTGCTACAGATTGCAGTGAAATTGTAGATAAATACCCAGAGTCTCTTATTATATGCTAAAGAATCTAATGTTGACTTACATCTGGTAATATTTCTCAGCGTTATCGACTTGATTCAGCCTCCTGCAGCAGACTCCCAAGTCATTATATAGCAGTCCTAAGCTTAATGGCTGATGGCCAAAAAACACCTCTTTTGTCAACTAGATGAAGAATTATAAAATGACAAAAATATTTCTATCAGTACCTTTTTTTTTTTATCTAAATGTGACTGTAATACATATACCTGGTAGACCATTATAACAAGACTGAAGTTATCAACAAAACCAATATATACTACTCAAAATTTGATAAGGATCACTAGGTTATAATTTTGTGTAATTTACCACTAACATAACAACAGACTAAAATTTAACTCAGAAATGTGTTTACTCAGGTATTTATGAACAACATGAACTTTTATCAAAAAGGAATGCTTGAAATCTGATAACAATAGCAAAAGGCATTTCATTACAAAAAGTTTATAGCAAACCAGAGAAAAAAATTACACAGTTTTGGGGGAAAGTCCATCATTACACTTAGTCGCTGAAGTGTCAATACCGGGTATGGCCTGCCCTTGCATCAATGACGGCTTGACAACGTTGAGTCATGCTGTCAATAAGCGACTGGATGTTTCCAATGGGATTGTTGTTCCACTCTTCAATGAGGGCGTTTCCAGCTCTGCCAAAGTCGTGGGTTGTGTTCTACGGCGTGAAAAGGCAACTTGCAGCATGTTCCATACATGCTCAATCGAGTTTAAGTCCGGCGAGTGTGCTGGCCAGTCCATACGGACAATTGTCTCCTGCTGAAGGTACTGCTCCACCACCCTGGCGTGATGTGGACGGGCGTTATCATCCATCAGGATGAACTCAGGGCCAACAGCACCAGCGTAAGGTCTGACGTAAACATCGAGGATCTCATCCCGGTACCGCACCCAGTCATTGTTCCACTCTCCAGGACATGAAGATCTCTTCTTCCATCCCAACTGATTCCACCCCAGACCATGATGGAACCACCACCATAACGGTCATGTTCACTGATGTGGGTATCATGAAAACGTTCATGTCGTCGTCGCCACACTCGGTGCATCCTGTCTGTAAAGTCCAAACAATACATGGACTCATCGGTGAATAGAACTGGAACCAAACCGTTCTGTGTCCAAAAGACATGATCTTCAGCCCAGTCCAATCGCTCCTGCCGGTGTCGCACAGTCAGAGGGATTCGAACACATGCCCTTCTCGAGTTGAGCCCTGCAGTGTGAAGCCGATTCCGTATCGTCTGAGTCGACATATTCATCCCCGAGGCGTTCAGGAGGTCGTTACGCAGGCTCATTGCTCTCCAGAAGGGGTGGCGTCTTGCCTTAAGAGCCACAAAATGTTCTTGGCGTTGAGTTGTCAATCTCTAACAACCACCCCCATGTCGGTGTGCTGCTGTATTAAAAGTTTGCCGTCGGTTCCAGGCCCTGTTTACAACGCTTTGGCTGACGTTTAGTACATTTGCAACGTCACGTTGTGAATAGCCAGCGTCACGCATTCCAATACATCTACCTAGTTGTTCTGTCATCAGGCGACGCCTTTCACGTTGAGGGGCCATTGTGTTGATAAACGAAAACACTCAGGTGAGTTTTTTTTAAATCTTAGAAAGAATCATACACCGATGCCTGAGTGAAGATCGTGCAATTGTAGCAAAAGTATAAACTGTGACTAGAAACCATTTCCATGACATGAAATGCACGTGCAAGTTTGTTGAAGACATTTTTTATTGTTCTTGGACACAATATTGCCAGTTTATGCAGTTATTGATTATCTAAATATATAGAAAAAATTCTATGATCCTTACCAAATTTTGAGTAGTATACATGCACATGTGTGTATTTTTTTGTTCCTCGCTCTACATGTAAAAAACTACCCATTCTGATTTTGATAATAATTGCAGGGAACTGCATTTCATTGAGAATAATGAGTAACACACAATATTATGATGATATATTGGTATACTTGAAAATCAGTATTCCTCCAAATCATTGACACTTTTAAAGTATTTAACACCCTAATAACCGATGCTTAAAATGAAGTGATTTTCACTCCCCATGCCCTTAAAATATCTTGTGAACCTAACAAGTGCAGATCTAACAAATTATGTTTAAAATAAAGCAAAATTATTAAGGAATCACTGTCTAGTTAGTATAGTATTCCAGGGCATCAACAATAGTGGGAAACATGGGATAATTTTCATAACGGGAAAAGCCCGTTATGCATAAATTATCCCATGTTTCCCACTATTGTTGATGTCCCTGGCATACTATACTAACTAGACAGTGATTCCTTATATTTCCATTTCATTGTGAAATAAAATTGTAGATTTAGACTTTAAAAATGCAGACAAAGATTTAAATTACACGGAGGATTCCCATCCCAATTTTAATAGGCCTCGCCGAACACAACGCCAGCCGCACGAAATTTTCATGCCTTAGACCTTAGCGTCAGACTCAGAGACAGATGCGCATGAGATATGCATGCATACTAGGCCTCCATAGCTCCTTACCTATCGACCTGCTTACTTTACATTCCGGCAGAATTATCAGGAAATCAACTCCGCTTACTTTCAATGGTTATCATAGAGAAAAAATTTAGAAATGGAAATATTACTACATATCCACTGACATTTTCAATCAGATCAATCTTCTTTATTCTTGTAAAAATAAAGATGTAGATTATTTTCATTCTATTAATTATACAGAAAAAGGCCTTTGATAATTTAGTTGTGGGAGTTCATCTTTTTAAATATTTTGAAGAGCATGAAAAATACTGGTGTTTTTTTTTGTTGAGAAGACGCAGCCTCACCTGAATTGCCTCTTCAAAATATTCCATAGCCTTGTGATAATCCCCTGTTGCCAGGCAAATATTGCCCAAATTCTGATAGCAACTCGCCATATCTTTTTTTGCGTTCCCTATCTTTGCACACTCCAAAGACTTTTTCAAATACTCCTCAGCCTGTGAAAAAAAGGGAAGATACATTTGAAATTTAAGTTTAGTTTAAATATGCACAAAAACTATATACTAAGAGGTTTTTAAAAAATTCATCTGTTAGACCTATTGCAGTGAAATATGTTTTAAAATTTTAGTTTTATAAAATCGGACGATTTTTAGTATAAACCAGTTACTCGCTTCATCTTCCTATCTAAGTGGACAATAGGGTTCAAAATGTCCTAGCTAGTCTGGATCAACTAAGGGCTAGCTGCCTTGTCAGAGGAGTTGAACAATATCCCTATTGGAAGGATAAACACAATGATTAACACCATGCAAAGGGGAATCAAGGCTGTGACAGTTACAGTTGCACGAAGGAGACACGTGAGATTATGAGAATTTCAATTTTTAACTTTTGGGGGGTATAGGGCTTTCATATGAGTTTCCTAAAGTCATGAATTATTGGTCCAAATTGAATTAGATTTCATTTACAATTTATTAGAATTGATCTTAGATGTTAGATTGGAATACTGGAAGATATGTCTGAAAGATACATTTTTCCCTCAAAGAGTTTACCCTGCATTTCTTTTTCCTTTCAATATATTTACATATAACAAAAAGTGTGCTAAAATTTCATACATCTGTGATAAGTAGTTGCTAAGAAAACTGCAACATCAGATTTGTACAAAAATGAATCCCATCATATGGGGTGCCTCAGCAAAGAATGTGCTTAAATTTCAAGTATCTACAATGAGTAGCTAGTTGCAGAGAAAACTGTGACGAAAATGTGTTATGTATATTACGGACAGACACACGGATGAACAGGAAGTTTTTTTATAATACATTTATTTCCAATAACATACAACGAATATTGAGGTAAAACTTCTGCAAAAGCCCTCTGTTTATACCTCACTTAAGGTGCCAGGAGCTCCCTGGATCCGTATTATTTTTCAATGTTCAATTTACAAAATTATACACAATTATAGAAAAAGAAAAAAATGTGGTTATTTATCATTGCTAACATTTCATTTTCACATATATGCATAAATATATTATTGAAAAACATTTCTTCTGCAAAAGGAATAAATATGTAGATAAAATATCTATTTAATTACGTATTTATACTTATCAGAGTATATAGAAAATAAATTATAGTTTGTCTGCTAACTTTTATAAGATCATGGTATTTGGATTTAACACTTTACACATTCTTTGCTATTATAAAATACTAAAACAAAGATGAATAGATGATTTCGAGAAAGATAACATTGCATTTACTATTTAGTTTTGCAACCTATATTTCATTTTAAATTTGTCTATTTTGTATCCTACAATTGATATGACTTTATTAAAAATCTTTGTTGTTTCATTGAACTCATTATAAAATCCTACAATAATTTTCCAGGATATATTCAATTTCAATACTCAAATAGATATTTTTTCCCATAATCTTGAAGTGGATTTGAACAAAAATTAATCCCATCATATGTCATGCCTATAAGCAAAGAATGTGCTAACATTTCAAGCATCTACGATGAGTAATTGCTAAGAAAACTGCAACCAAAAATTTATTACAGACACATTGACAGACAGCTAGACAAACAGATACACAAGGGTAAACAGTATACTCCCCCTCCCCTCTCCTTTGGAGCGGGAGTATAAATATATATGCAAATGATGGTTGGTTAATATAAACTGACCTTTTCATAATCCGCTGTGATTTGATAATTTGTGCCAATTCCATTGTAAGAGTGACCTAATTTTGCCAGGTCTGACTTGTCTGCAGTAGACATATCTGGTACTCTCCTAAAATAAACAAAATAAATAGAAACATAAAACAGTGATCTAAATAAATCCTCAATGCTAATTAGATTGTCTTACATTAGATGGTCAATGTCTTAGATTTTTTATCAATAAAATTGATCATAGGAAATATCAAAAAGATCATAACTGAATAAATTGTCTGGCTTACTTTTCTCGAATTTCTAGCACCTGTTGGTGAATCTCAGTACTTTCCTGCAGTTTGCTATTGTGATGATACATGACTGCTAGCATGTACAAAGCCTCTTCCCTTGTCAAATTCTTTGATTTGTTGACTTCATTGTACTAAAATCACGAAAGGAGAGTTCCTAGATTTTTATTTTTTTATTTTTAATTGATAGTGGCACAGAGAACATTCAGGTGTACAGTGTTTTACCACTAACATAAGTCTGCACAAAGATAAGGCCGCCATGTAAATTTTCACTCTATTAAAATGTTTAAACAAATTGTGAACATCAATACTTGTATTAGTGAATGACACCTTCTCTCAAAAACCTAATGGGGGTATTTGTCCCTTTTGGACAGTTTTATTGTTCTTAAACTTGTTTTATTCTACATTTTAATTAAACAAGAGGCCCACGGGCCTTATAGGTCACCTGAGTATCATGTAACAACCACCATTTGTGCACCCCTTCCCACAGGAACCACTGACCCTGGGGCCAAATATTTCAAAATTTTGGAAATCTTATCATAAATTTTATTTCATCATAAAAGGTTGATTAAAACCAAAGAGCAGATTTCAAAGCATGCCTGACCCAAGGGCAGTGAAATTAATCATTTTGGAAGTGGCACCTTTCTTTATCATAAATATGTACTTCAATCATTGGAATATTACCCAGGAGCAAAGGAAAAGATTTTCAAAGAATTGATGCATTTTCACTATATAATCAATAGAGCCCTGTCCTAACACCAGAACCCCCTGACCCAGGGGCCATAAAATTCACAATTTTGGAAGAGCCACTCTTGTTCAACATAAACTTTACTTGGTAGGTTTATTCAATACCCAGGAGCAGAGAAGATCTTTAAAGAATAAATGTATTTTCACTATATTATCAATAGAGCCCCGCCCTAACACCAGAACCCCCAACCCAGGGGCCATGAAATTCGCAATTTTGAAAGAGGCATTCTTGCTCATAATAACTATGTACCTGGTTAGTTTATTTAATACCCAGGAGCAGAGAAGATTTTCAAGGAATTTATGCATTTTCACATTATGATCAATAGAGCCCCACCCTCACACCACAACCCCTGACCCTGGGGCCATGAAATTCTCAATTTTGAAAGAGGCACTCTTGATCATCATAACTTTGTACTCAGCTAGTTTGTTTAACATCCATGAGCAGAGGAGAAGATTTTCAAAGAAATAATGCATTTTCACTATAAAATCTATATAGCCCCGCCCTAGCCCCAGAATCTCTGGCCCTGGGGCCATGAATTTCACAATTTTGGTAGAGGACTCAATATTGATTACAATCATGCCAACAGTTTGACTGCTTGATGCCCAGGAGTAAAGAAGAAGATTTTAAAGATTGCATTAATTTTAGTGGTTTTGGTCCCACCCTCAGGCCCCAGGGGGGCAGGGGCCATGAATTTCACTATTTTTGTTCCCCTTCACCCATAAATGCTATATGCCAAAATTGGTTGAAATTAGCTTAGTGGTTCAAGAGAAGAAGCTGAAAATGTTCAAAAGTTTACGACTGATTGACGACGAACGACGTACAACAAACTATACAGCGAACGATGTATGACGACGGACGAAAACAGATAGCAATAGGTCACCTGAGTTTTACTCAGGTAACCTTAAAAATTCATGTCAGTGTCAATTTTCATATCTAGAACAAGTAAGTTTGTAAACTAATATTTTCTCTAATTTCTCCGCCAAAAAAATATACAAAAGATATATTTAAACAGCTGTTGTACTTACATTTTTCTCATTAATGTCCAGAATTCTCCCCAAGACTTTTTCACATCCATTAAAATAATGGACATAATCAAGCAATCTGTTTATATTCCAGAGATCATCTATTACCTTAAAACCAGAAGTCTCTGTCGAGACTGAAGCTCTACTGGTTTGAACTTATAGCAAAGGAAGAGAAAGTACTTAAGCAGCTGGGATTTAAAACTTTATAAACAGCATTAAATAGAATAATGATCGTTGATAAAGTCTCTTTATGTTCTTAGTGTAGTCTACTTGTGTACCAAGTAATACTGAAATCAGACAAAAACTGTAGGAGGAGTAGCATTTTGAAAAATTGTTTACAGACAGACGGACAGACAGACGGACAGACGGACGGACGCCGGACGCATTACTATTGCATAAGCTCTTCTGGTCTCTGACCAGTAGAGCTAAAAAGAAAGAATAAGGTTTGCATCCAAAATAAAAAATAAGTTATTAAAATAATAAAGGCAATAAAATTCATCTTAAGGTAAATTTGTATTTGGGCATCGATCCTACAGTCTTTTATGTGCTTTAATGTACCATGATAGATGAAACAATTGCAGCTATTGTTCATGAACTACAGATGTAACACCACTAGCACTTATTCACGACCTATAGCTGCAACTCCTGTGCACTTGTTCATTATCTTTAGACGAAACAGCCTCAGAACTTGACCATAACCTACAGAGTTCATGACCTAAAGATCGACTATTTACAGCATTTGTTCATCACTTAAAGATGGAACAACCACAGTATTCATGGCCTTATTATGAAAAACCAAAAGTGTGTGTACATGACCTACAGATGTTACATATAAGCAGCTGTTCATGACCTATATATGGAATACTAACAGCATTTGTTCATGACCTACATGTGGAATATCTACCTATAGCACTTGTTCATGACCCTATGAAAAATTTAATAATTAAATAATTTGGGTAAGAAGAATTTATATAGATTAGTCAAATGCTCTAGGATTGCTAACTATTGCTCAGTATTTTTTCCAGAATTCCGATTTAGTACTCTGTTTTTAATCAATTTGGGTAAAAGGCTTATTCATATTTAAAAACTCCTTTTTCTTAAATTTACATTTGTGCTTCTTCAGAAAAAAATTGAAGGTTTATTTATAATTAACAGAAAACATCTGACAGTTTAAACATATAAGCTGGCTGATTTTTTCAAGAAAGCTGAAATCCATACAAGTATGTGTACAAACCATAAGGCCGGGGCTCTCCTTGTCAACACCCCCGTCTTCCTGTTTGTTTATGTACAGTTCCGCTACTTGTAGATCCACGGCTGCTAGATACTTTCCTGTGATCTCGTCCCAAGGGTAACCGGTGGACTTCCAGAGGTCATACAATTCTGGTAAGTACCGATCTCCACTGGAAAATAACACCAGGCTTTATTTACATTCAAGGAGAGTTATATAAAACATAAAAACCAGGTAGAAAAGACAGTACCTCAGTGCTTTATTCAAGTTTTGACATTTTAATGCCCACATAAAAACAATTTTACATTATACATGCATTACAAACATTTCCTGATGAATATTTAATGTAAAACATTAGATTTATCCATTCAATGCCTTAATTGCTGTACATGTATGTGTGATGCCACAAATATCTTAATTAAAATAAAGCTTTCATGTATTTCACCACTCAAAATATTGATAAATTCATGATAGTAATTAATATATTTATTAATATTATGAATATATATTCAGATATTGTCCAAATTGGCATTTAAAATCAACAGAAAGATGAATTAAAAATAAAACATTTTCCCCACACTCAAATTTCCATTCCCTGGGGTAAAAAATTCCAGGATTTATACTACTTATATTTACTTTTATACACCCCCGAAATAATGAGTGAGTACCTAAATGAGTACAGAATAATTATCAGAAAGGTTAGATATAAGTTTAAGTACTTTTGGTATTCTTTTGGTTGAATTCCATGTTATACTCACTCTATTAGATAATTCAGCACTGACAAGTCGGACAAAGCCTCTGCTAATTTTTCTGTTTCATGTAAGGTATGATATGCAAATGGCAGTTCTAAAGATATTCTTGCAAAGTCATTATTCTTCAACATGTGTAGCTTTGTTAGTTTCTGAAAAAAAAAACATTATAAAATGTAAGATACTTTCTAGCTAGCACATACATTATCATGTTCAATTGTCCAGAATAGTAAGGTCATAGAACACAGACACACTAAGTTTCATTTTCTGGCTCTTATAAAAGAAATTTGAATTTGAAATAACATCCTTTTATATCCTCTTTTCCAAAAACCCTCCCCTGTTTCTAACAAATGATAAGTTAATGATGAACAATTTTTATTCCGTCTTACCATATTATAAGTTTAATTCAGTGGACATGAATATTGCAGAAGTTGCAGAAATTTTTTAAAAAACAAGAGATGTTAATTTGTAAAACACCTATGCCCCCTACCCCCAAATTGGAATTTTTCCAAGTCCAAAAGGGCATAACTCTGTCAAAAATGGTGTGACTGTACCCAAACAGAACTTGACCTAGATATTTATCTGATAAATCTGTATACAAAATTTCATTTCAGTACGTGCAACCTCTGCAAAGAAAATGAATGGAAACTGCAAATAATTGGATTTTTTTTCTAAGTCCAAGGGGCATAACTCTGTCAAAAATGGTGCAATCGTACGAAAAACAGAACTTGGCCTAGATATTCATCTGATAAATCTGTATACCAAATTTTATTTCAGTATGTACAACGATTGTGAATAAAATGAACGGAAACTAAGTGGACCTACAGACAGACCAACAGACAGCAGTAAAGCAATATGCCCTCCTTTCTTTTAAGGGGGGCATAATAAATTAAATCAATTTTATTCTAAAAACTTTAAACACTTTTCAAAAATACTTAATTAAGTTCATACCTGTCTTTGTCCCTCAAAATAATTAGCTATGCACTGCACATACTTTTTCCTGTAATATGACATAAAAATTAAGGTGAGAAATTAAGAATAAGTATTGAAATATTAATGTACTATTAAAAATCATTATTATTTATTTTTCTTCAGTGTTACCTCAAATTTTCATCTGCTAAGTATTTTCTTTTGACTGCATCTCTAAATTCCGAAAACCCAAACCTTGAATGAAAAAATACCATTATAACTGTTATGATCATAAAGCAGACTATATAATTGTTATTTTTGTGAAAATTCTACCATTCATACCTGATAAAAAATACATCAAGATAATTCACGGAAAGCTTGCTTGCAAAGCTTTAATTGTCTTTTTTTTTTTAATTCATTTATTTAACAGTCATGAAAGTACAGAAAGTATTCGAAGGGACTTGAATTTTTTGATGAACAAAAAAAAAACAACAGGTAAATTCTTAATACAGCTGTTATTGTTCCAGGATAATTATGTCAACAGAAGGTACTTATCATTAATGTTTATCGGACAATTCAAATGTTTTTAGAATTCAAAAAAAGAAAATACTTTTTCATCAGAAAATGTGAAAACCAACTTTTGTAAAATTAATCAATATATTTTTTCACCCTTGACTTAAAAAAAAATTCACTGAATAAGACCTACTGACAAAAAAAAAACTTTCTTACTGAATAAGACCCCTTTGGTTGATGAAGTACTTTTCCACTGAGAAGAAGAATGGTGACCAGATATGGGAGGGGATGGAGAACATGTCTGTTAGTTCTGCTTCAGACATCCCTTGTCTGGACAGGCAGATAGCACAGGTCACCTATAAATAGCAGTAGTTACATTACAACAGTAGACAGGCAGATAGCACAGGTCACCTATAAATAACAGTAGTTACATTACAACAGTAGACAGGTATATAGCACAGGTCACTTAAAAATAGCAGTAGTTACATTACAACAGTAGACAGGTATATAACACAGGTCACCTATATATAGCAGTAGTTACATTACAACAGTAGACAGGTATATAGCACAGGTCACCTATAAATAGCAAAAGTTACATTGAATACAACAGTAGACAGGCAGATAGCACAGGTCACCTATAAATAGCAGGAGTTACATTGAATACAACAGTAGACAGGTATATAACACAGGTCACTTATAAATAGCAAAAGTTACATTGAAAACAACAGTAGACAGGTATATAACACAGGTCACCTATAAATAGCAGTAGTTACAATACAACAGTAGACAGGTTTATAACACAGGTCACCTATAAATAGCAGTAGTTACATTACAACAGTAGACAGGTATATAACACAGGTCACCTATATATAGCAGTAGTTACAATACAACAGTAGACAGGTATATTACACAGGTCACCTATAAATAGTAGTTACATTACAACAGTAGACAGGCAGATAGCACAGGTCACCTATATATAGCAGTAGTTACATTACAACAGTAGACAGGTATATAACACAGGTCACCTATAAATAGCAGTATGTACATTACAACAGTAGACAGGTATATAACACAGGTCACCTATAAATAGCAGTAGTTACATTACAACAGTAGACAGGTATATAACACAGGTCACCTATATATAGCAGTAGTTACATTACAACAGTAGACAGGTATATAACACAGGTCACCTATAAATAGCAGTAGTTACATTGAATATAATAGTAGACAGGTATATAACAAAGGTCACCTATATATAGCAGTAGTTACATTACAACAGTATACAGGTATATAACACAGGTCACCTATAAATAGCAGTAGTTACAATACAACAGTATAATCTACAGTGAAACCTGTGAAATCTGACATGCACTGGAAGATGAAATTTGTGTGGGACTAGACAGTGTGCCAGTTTGCAAAGTGTAAAATAACATTATAATCAGTAAAATGGGAACGAAATTTTTTCGTATTGAATAACACAGGTGTCAGATTGACAGTTTTCACTGTACATTAGAGCTGAAAACAAAAATTAGATGGTCACTTCAAAATAAATATATTTCTTCTGAAAAGTTACCTGTTCTACTAAATTTCCTTCAAATTCGATCTCTCTGTAGTCTTCTTCTAATCTTTCCAAGACTTTTTCAAACAATTCATCAACACTGCAAGAAAATACAGATACACTATGAATTAAGCTTTCTCCATGATATCAGAAGCAGAGTGGTATTATTTATTCTTTTTATACATGACGATTTTAATCACTAAGATACCTTGTTCTTTATTTCCAAATAACTTCCTCTAAATACTGTTAAATTGCATATTTCAATGGGGTCAAATTTTCCGAGGTTTGAGGGAAAAAAAATTGGTTTGTGGGGATTCAATTTTATGGTTGGAAAATTTTTAGTGGTAATGCATATGAAAGTTCACATTTCATGGCAGTCATAACTTTGTAGGTCTCTCCATACCTCGAAAACAACAAAAATTGAACCCCTACAAAAATTAGTGATTTTACAGTATGGACTAAAGCAAGCACAGATTTATTATAAAGGTTTAAATATATTTTTTCTCTTGCTACATATTTTATATATTTATCTTTGTTTACGAATACAAGTATTGTTTGCTTATGATATCATATTTTATACCCAACTCGTCAAAACTCGGCTCATTACCTTCCACTTTTCAACAGAGAGTCAATTTTCTGATCAAGGAGACGAAAATACCCAAACACAATCAGTTCCTGAAAAACAAAAATAACGGAGCATAGATGATTTAACGTAGAAGAGAATGACTTGACGACTTCTGAGTTTGTTGACAAATTGGCAGTATTAAACTTACGTTCAGTAAGACTTTCAGGTATCTGGGATTTTTGGCTGCATTGGACTCTTTAATTTTCCTCATCTGAGAGGGAGATAACTCTTTCCCAACTTCCATCAACATTTTCTAAAATAAGTTTTCAAAAACATCAACATATACTCATCACAGAGCTGTTACAATATATTACATTCAAAATAAATTAATATTCTTTAAAAACTTAAGTTCATTTTATACAATTTTAATTTTTTCTTCTTTTGCTTTTTTTTCCAAAAAGAGAAAAGCTTTCATTATATATTCTGTATTTTTCCAATATATGAAGAAACTGAGAGATATATAAAGATCCCATCTTCACAGAGTTTGGTAGTTAGACTGACCACAGAGACTTCCTGTCTCAGGTCCTCCGATAATTCCTGTACTTCTAACTTGTCATAAGATCTGTTGGTGACTAGTTCCTCTACAATATCAGACTGGGAGGAATTGGCTGACACAATCATTTTGGTTCCTTCTGGGAGATTTCTCGGAAGCCAGAACAAAACCTGTAAACAGAATTAAATATGAAAATAGTATGTTACCTATATATGTCAATGAAAGCATGGCCATTAATGCATTAGTGTTCAAAACTTAAAGAACCACAATACACAGATTTACCAAAAAAAGAATCACTTAAAAATACCATTAGCCATATTAAAGAGATTATAGAGACACAGAAATGTATTTTGAATTTAATTGTATATATTAAAAGAGCAAAAAATGCTCTCTTACTTAGAGTTTCTCTTAAGATTTCAGAGCCAGTTTTTTATATCCCAGCATATATAGTTATTGTGTGGTACCTCCTCGGTCCTGGATGTTTTGGACACCTTGTCCACGCCGTCGATAACAAGGATACACTGTTTGCCTTTACTCTGGACCTGACTGATGTTGGCCGAGAGCTGATTGATGATATCTCTCACATCCTCTACCTCTGTCTTACTGGGCGTGGTCCTTTCTCCTCTACCCTCCATCATATCAACAGCAAACTCCAATTCATCTGTCAGTCTCTGCAGGATCTGGCCAGGGTCTGAAGAATGAAAAGGAATTATTCATTCAGTTAGTAATACTTAAAACAGTATGGTTAGTACCAGTACATTCCTGTATACTGTTATATGTTCTCTCTTTGTGTGTTTGTATGTATGGCATCTGTCATGGTTTGAGTCATTGCTTTTGGGATTTTTGTTTTGTTTTGTTTTTTTTTTGTTTTTTTTTTTTATATATTCAAAAAGATTATTCAAATGTACGCCAAATTGTTGAAAAAAAGAAAAATCAGTTCTTTTCAAATATTGTACAAGCCAAATGAAAAAAAAATTAGTAACGGTTCCTATTTTCGTATATATTTAACAGCATGTCCAGATGAGTGGATATCTTTCGGGTTAATTCATTTTTAAATAAAATCAAATCTGTTTTTTGCTTTATTCTACAGTGTTGCTTTTTCTTTCAGATTGCACAAAATCAGAAGAATTAATCACAATATATATAGCCTCAATTTCTACTTCTGAAAAACTGCATATTCATAATTTCAAAGACAAAGTACAAATTCCTTTTTTACAGCCCATATATAGAAAAGAAAAAGAAACCACCACAGTGTTGTACCCTGACTGACCAGTGCTGTCCCCAATTTAGCAGTGCTGTCCCCTAACTTACCAGTGCTGACCCCTGACTTACCAGCACTGTCCCCTGACTGATCAGTGCTGTCCCCTAACTTATAGGTGCTGTCCCCTGACTTACCAGTGCTGTCCCCTGACTTACTAATGCTGTCTGCTGATTTACTACTGCTGCCCTCTGACTTACCAGTGCTGTCCCCTGACTTACAGTACTGTCCACTAACTTACCAGTGCTGACCCCTAAATTACCAGTGCTGTCCCCTCACTTACCAGTGCTTTCCCCTGACTTACCTGTACTGTCCCCTAACTAACCAGTACTTTCCCAGAACTTACCAGCACTTTCCCCTAACTTACCAGTGCTGTCCCCTGACTTACCAGTGGTGTCCCCTGACATACTTGTGCTGTCCTCTGACTTACCAGTGCTGTCCCCTGACTTATCAGTGCTGTCCCCTGACATACCTGTGCTGTCCTCTGACTTACTAGTGCTGTCCCCTGACTTATCAGTGCTGTTCCCTGACTTACCAGTGCTGTCCCCTGATATACCTGTGCTGTCCCCTGACTTACTATTGCTGTCCCCTGATTGACCTGTGCTGTCCCCTGACATACCTGTGCTGTCCCCTGATTGACCTGTGCTGTCCCCTGACTTACCTGTACTGTCCCCTGACTTGCTATTACTGTCCCCTGATTGACCTGTGCTGTCCCCTGACATACCAGTGCTGTCCCCTGATTGACCTGTGCTGTCCTCTGATTGACCAGTGCTGTCCCCTGACATATCTGTGCTGTCCTCTGACTTACCAGTGCTGTCCCCTGACTTACTAGTGCTGTCCCCTGACTTACCTGTGCTGTCCCCTGACTTACCAGTGCTGTCCCCTGACATACCTGTGCTGTCCCCTGACTTACCAGTGCTGTCCCCTGACTTACTAGTGCTGTCCCCTGACTTATCAGTGCTGTTCCCTGACTTATCAGTGCTGTCCCCTGACATACCTGTGCTGTCCCCTGATTGACCAGTGCTGTCCCCTGACATACCAGTGCTGTCCCCTGACTTACCTGTACTGTCCTCTGCGTGTCCTACACAGTGATAGACCAGACAGAACTGACTTCTATACTCAGACTTTACTTTGGAAATAAACACGCTCAACAGGGTGGATTTTCCACATCCTGAGGTTCCAGTCACCAATAGTGGGCTTGAAGATTCTGCAATATAAATCCAGCTTTCTGTCACATTAAAACACATTTTGGAACAAGAGGCCCATGGGCTATGATGATCACCTGAGTCACATTGACACTGCTGTTTCTGTAAATGATTTTAAAAGATTAATTCTACAATATTTTCATGAAATAAATTGAGTCAATATTGTTGCCCAGCCTAGCCACAATATGTTTATTGTCTGGACTGGAAAAGAAGATTTATTACAATAGAGTCTAAGACAAACCGTTTCTAAAACAAAAAGTTGATTTAACAGAACTTGGAAAAGTTTGCATATTTTATGATTCAATGTGATCCCTCTACTCTGGAAAATCAATTTTGTTAAAAATCTCTTAATATGCATTCTAATGTAAAACTTTGAATCGCTGGCTGGCTATTTTAACCCCACCCGACCCCAAAACCATATGATCGTCTGAATGAATTAAAACTACCATCTCTCTCTAAATGCTTGAATAATACAAGTATGCTGCATAATTATATGTCAAACTTTGATTTCCTATTGCAGACCCACCTAGTAATTATTCTAAAAAAAACTTTATCATTTTTCGAGTTAAGAGCATTACATTGAATGAAAATATTTCAACTAACCTTTATTAATCAGACTCAAAAGAGATGATAAATTCTCGTCTTGCACTCCATACATTTTCTGTCTGCTGGCTAGGAAGGCATCGTGTTGAGCCAACAGTATACTTCTCTTAGTCTCAGTTTCAGTGGATTGTTGCTTTGGCAGGACTTTGTTCAGATAACTCCAGATAGCATCAAATATTATCTTGGCACACTGTAAATACCAACCACTGGATAACAGCACAATCAATTTAGCAATTCTCAAATTCTTAACAAATGTCTGTAATATCCTTCTTAGGTTATTTAGTCCCTATGAATGGTTTTAATTTTGCTGCTCACAAAGTTGTTGCTTTTGTCCTAAAATTATTTTGAGTTTTATATAAGAATTCAATGTTTTTATTTAAATATACACATATCAAATAAGATCTACTACAGTGAAAACTTATATATTTTAAGCAAAACTAAGATAGTTTTCATGCACTACACTGATTTCAGAATCTTCTGAAAATCCAGGATTTATAGTTAGTATTAAATAAATTAATTCCCTGTTTACAATGCAATGCAATTTTAAAAAATGCAAAAAATTTACTAAAGTGATAACTTAATTAAGTACTGAGCAGAATTTATCAAAAAATAAATGCTTTTTTTTCAATCATAAAGAGACATGGCCACATTTGCATTATCATTTTGTTTGATCAGAAGAATATAAACTTAAACATTATGTCAATGTCCCTTTAAAGGTTACTAGGGCAGGGCAGGGAGGGGGAGATTTACTGTAAACCAACCATTCCTCATGTGCAAGAAATATCTCTTAGTTAAAATGGAAATCAATCAGAGCAGATAAGTGTCAAACTGACAATTTGTGAATAACAGATGTTGCAAATAATAATTGTTTTACAGTGGATACTGGAAACTGAATTTAAAAAATTATCAACTCAGAAATATTTTGATTACTTATATGTACAAAATGTATGTCATTAGAATCTGTTTAAGTTAGTATTCAGTGTGTTATTTCAAAATTAAAACTTATCCTGACATCCAAATATACTCAATATATATAATTACTTCCTGAGGGTTTGGGTAGCTCAGATGAACTCCATAAGTCTGGAAAAAATAAATTGAACATTTAAAAAAAAATCAAAATCAGTAAATTAATTTTTTCTCTCTCTCTCTCTCCCTTTCTGTCTCTCACTAATTTTCATCATATACACATAGTTAATATATAACATGTATAATTTGTATACAGTGATGTGCCATTAGTGATTCAAAATTCAAAATAGCCGCCATAGTAACTTGACGCTTCAGAAACATAAGATTGCGATATTTTTTTCTTACCTTAATACTTAGTTATATAGCCTTTTGACCTTAGAACTTCTGTATTCGTCTGGAGTTCGACCTGTATACGCTCTGAACATAATAAATCGGGATGATTATCCAGATGCGTCGAATGACTGCCTCTATGCAGCTGATTTTTACGGTAGGGTAAACTGATTGCAAGTCGAACACCTATTTACATTCACCGTCAAGGTCGACATCACGATGCATTATGCGTGTCATAAACCCAGAGATGTACTGAAATGTGTATCCAAAGCGTCGTTTAAGCATGCTGTTTGTAGTAGTTACCCCATATCATACTGTTGGTTATGTGTAGATACCTGATGGGCGTGGTCATAACGACACGAGGGAGCGTAGCTCCCGAGTTGTCATTATGACCACGCCCATCAGGTTTCTACACATAATCAACAGTGTATATGGGGTAAATGACTTGTACCATAGTTTTCAAAAATCATTCATATGTAAGTCAGCTTAGGCATCGGTCGGACTAGTTGGCAATTGAAACATAAAGTGTTTGGTTTCAAAGATGCATTTGGATTATATATGATTTTACGCTCCTTCGTGTCCTTCTGACCATGTCAAACGAATATAGGGTAAGTGATTTGTATACAATACTTTTCAAATTTTGCTACAAATTTTGCCGTATACTCGGCAGTTAGGGTCATTGAGCAGTGAGGGATCTTCTTCCTGTCAACACCTTCTGCGACACGGGACCTCTGTTTATACTTTATAGGTCTCCACGTCCCAGAGTGGGATTCAACTCCTTACTTCGTGACTCTAGGGCAGGCGCTTTAACCATTGGGCCACGCAAGCGACATAAAAATTGAACATGTCTAGGCCCGTTTAAAAAGTTTGATTTATGTAATTGAAAAAATAACGAGTTTGGTTTCAATGATATATGTTAATTTGATATTATTTTTTTCTCTCGTAAATTTCAATCGTCAAAATTACATACTAGTAATTTAAATTTATTATGAACTTGGTTTAACTTAAATTTTTGTAAACCTGATACAAACTTTGCCGTGCACAGTGGTACGTTGATTGAAATGTTTTTTATGGGTTATGTATATTTCTATTTAATGAAAATTAGATCTTTGATCGGCTAGATCCGCAATCGAATACTTTATTTAAGTGCAGTAGTGTACACTTGTTTTTACATCAAGTATGTACCGTGTTTCCTTTGTTGGTTATCAAAAGAACGATATATTGGAATCTACTAAGCTAACATCACCCTGGTCATTACACTATTAAAAAAAATGTTTTAAAAATCAAGCGGTTTTTGAAGTTTTTTTCTTCACTTTTAACTATAGTTAAAGTATTAATGGCCGTTTTTAACTGTTATTTATCACTAAATGCTGTATACAATTTAAAATTTTTACAGGCTCCTTTTTACTCTATTAAATTTGGTATTACAAGCCCGTATGATTGTTTTATAATTCTTTTGTCCCGACTCGATGGGCGGAGTTATAGAAAAGTGTGGGTTATGTACAGAAAACCCACACTTTTAACAAAAGTAATCACACCCAACTATGGTACAAACTGTAACAACCGAATCATACAATTTTAAAGGAAAAAACCCGAGATACTAAATTAGAATAGATCGCAAGTCGAACACATTCGACCACTAGAACGCCATTTATTCTGAATCGCACAAATTACATTTTGTTGATGGAAACCGCTTTTCATGACATTATAATAAAAACAGACATATTTCTGAAGATATTATTTTTGTAATTAAAAAAAAAATTCTCTCTCGTCTTTCTCTTATTGGCGTAGATAGATTTTGATTCATACCAAACATTTTGATATGATTTTCAGTAAAATATAATTTTAATATCAAGGAAGACTGGTTAACGTTATATATTGCACAATTTTTCATTCATCATCCGCCCTTGTTTTGATTATATTTAATCTATTTATCTCTGTATACTTTTTATTTCAGTTTTACATGTTTTTTTTTCTTCATTTTCCGTTAAACATGTCTTAAATCCTAATTTTAAGTCACGGCAAATTTTTTTTTAAAAAGTTCTGATCACTGTTCTTTAAAGTATTTGTTTCGGGCGAATTTAAGCAGTGGTCAAAACTCACTTTGTTCTTTGTTCAACAACTTTCTATGGACCAGTAGGTATAAACCGAGGTCCCGTGTCGCAGTAGGTGCTGGCACGAAAAAGATCCCTACCTGCTTAATTGCTCTCAGTGCCGAGTATAGGACAAAATTTGCAGCTTTCCATCTGCAAGTGGTGGCGTCTACATATGAGTGAAAAATTATGAGAGGGACGTTATACAACATACAATCAATCAAATTTAACTATCTGTAAGCTTTCGAAAGGGGTATCTTGACAACTTACCTGAAAAAGGTGAAGACAGGACACGGGATAGATCTTTAAAAAAAATAAACAAGTAGAATTGATGCAATGCATCAAATCGGCCGCAAACAAAATTTAACATTTCTAGAAGTACTTTCACAATTTTAAAGCATCCAATGACCATGCAAGGAAAGCACATGATATCTAAAGCTGAAAAATTGATTATTTTTTATTTCAGACTGTCAAAGCAAAATAAAAGCTTAAGATTAAATAGAAATTTTAGTGCATTTACTCGTCAAATGTATTCATGGATGTAATTAAGCCACTGATAAAGGGTAGAATTCATTGTCATTAAAATGAAGAAGTAGGCCTCTCAGGATGAATAACTTGCTGATACCTTGGAGCTTTTTTACGTGATAATGTCTAGGTTTCTGCAGGGGTATGATGCTAATAAAGACAAGTAAAATTGATGCAAAGCATCAAATCGGCCGCAAACAAATTAAGCATTTCAAAAAGTACTTTCACAATTTTAAAAGCATAATGGAAAGCACAAGATATTCAAAGCTGACAATGTGAATACCAAAGAGTGAATTTTCAAAGCATTAATTTTCTTTCTTCAGACTATGTAACCCCACCACCACCACCATAGCTGCAGATCTGTAGCGTCATGGTTTTATGTATTCGTCTTTGACCATGACGCTACAGATCCGGTAATGCAAAAAAGGTGCAATTTACGGCGCAATATTTTTGCGCACTTTTGGGGAGAATTTCTCCACTTTCCAGCATCGGTCAATTAACTACCTTTCACTCCCTAATTCTAGGCACATTATTTAACTATCTGTATATTTTATCCATCTCTCAACCCTTTACAGTCGTCTCTACAAGTGATAAACTCGCTTGATTTAAATTATTTTTTAGATTGCTGAAAATTCACTTCAAACGAAGACGAAAATAATTTTTGCTACGTAATTGTGAGTGACAGTCACGTGGATATGCTATAAATATACACTAAGAACAAGGTACAGTTTCAATACAAAGTAAGCCCTGTATTTTCCTAAAATTTGAAAGTGATATAAAAAATCAAATTTCATTCTTTTTTAATCATAGGAATTCCATGCAGTAAAAATACACAAATCGTTTTTCTCATATGACCTCCTAAATGCTAACTGTGATGTCATTAACTTGTGCATTTTCCCTTATTTTCTTAAAAAGTTGCAGAAGACATCAATTTTCAGAGGAATTTTCTTTCAGAAAACCTATCCTGCCACCGTCACCCACAACGATTTTGAGATAAGTGATTTTTCAAAGCAGTTAACATAATAATTATATATCAAAAAATTGAAGTGGGCGACGGGGGCAGAAACTATTTTCTGAAGGAAAATAAGCACAGAAAGAGTCTCTCTAAGGCTTTTTTGCATTAAACTTAGAAATGTATCAAATTATTGACGTCATATGTCCAAAACGGTCCTCCCTGATGCCATATTCTTTAATGATTTATCATATCCATCTACTGAACTCTTGTTTAAGCCAATTTTATAACTTTTTAAGAACATGAAAGGCACAATAAAGCCCAAACCGTACCTAAAAATTCTTCTTTAGTCAACATTGATGCCTACGCCATGGTTAAAAGATACAGCATTGACAAAGTTGTGTGAAAATGTAAGGTAACATAATGAAAATAAAATTTGGACAATCACTTATGGCACATCACTGTATATGTTATTTCAATCCTTTTATATGCAACTAGATAGAGGTATAATTTTCATTATCTTAACTGTGAATAATATGCTTATAATTTATAATACTTAGTATGAAGTATACTGGACTATATAACCTTGTCCTTTGTTTGAGAGCAGCGTTGTTTAAGATCCTCCATTAACTGAGTGGCTAGGTCACTCTCTGTCGAGTATTTAAACACGTGTTTCTTGTCTCCCCTCTTTTTACCCTCCTCTCTCTCCTTGTCATCATATTCCTGAAAATAGCATCCAAAACAGTGTATACTGTATACTAACAAAGAGTTAAAGAACTCAAAAAAGAGAGGGCGAATGATACACTTTAATGAGTTAGCTATATATAGCTATATATACCAACTCCATTCCAACTTAATATGAGGGGATACCAACTGAGTATGCACAATTTTAATTGCTATGTGTACTTATAATGCAGAATGAAAGATAGACTGACAAAATGGTTTTTGCCTTTTATCGGTTACTCATTCAACTTACTTTATTCCTAAAACAAAGAACGGCTGGTAATGCCCCTGGGTTGTTGAGATGACCATGTAAAAACTCCAGCTCTGTGACACTTCTGTCCCTGACTTTATCCAGCCATGGGTATCTGCCAACAGCATTATCAAAATTATCTTGTAGGCTATTGTCATCTCGACCATGCCATCCATACCTCTGATGATAAAGTAAACACATCGGGATCGAAATACGCATGTTTACATTCGATACCAAAAATAATTAGCGTATTTAGCAAGTCTTCTATCTATTGATTAAAAATGAAAAATCTTGAGATACAACAAATGAATGGGTGCAATTTATACCTGTCCAAAAAATCCCGCAAAGAAGTCGGATCGATCTAGTTCTCTTAAACAAATGTTAATCACTTGGGAGCTGGCAGAAGCTTCCGATGTTATTCCCCATCTCATATCAACAGCGACGAAGTTTACCCCATACTTGTTACAAAAATGATGGATTTGGGGGAAGTATTTTTTTGTCAATTCTTCTCTTTCTTCCTCCATCCCTCCAAAAGGAGAAGAGAAGAAAATTCGACATGTCCGAGGATCTTTCAACCTCAAGTCGTCCATGCTGATATGTCAAACTTTGAACCCGATTCTTATTTGAAATCCAAAACCAACCCCCCTCCCCAAAGTATTAAAAAAAATCCCAACCCAACCTAGCTCATCCCCTCAAGATATTTTTGAAAAATTAAGGAAACCGATAACCAGATCAGGAATACTTTAAACAAGAATCCCATGGACTATAACTCTCAAATGAGCAGTTTGGCAAGGATTAGGTGACGACCATTTGATTGGGGGGGGGGGGGGGGGGGGGG
>PRKT01000370.1:285961-334473 GCA_003671525.1 Saccostrea glomerata | reverse complement strand
GGGGGGGGGGGGGGGGGGGGGGGGTGACAAATTATATTTATTTCCATGTCGGTGAAGGACATATTATTCATTTCTATTAAGATTAGGGAAAGGTTATTTATTTCCTGTCCAGTCGAGGACAGATAATTTATTTTCAGCATTTTCCAGGACAGATTTTTTATTTCCAAAATCTGCCAGCCATCCCCACCTCCGATTTAGGTTTTACTCTTAAAATCCACGAAACCCCAAAAGCTACTGGGGCATGCAGCACCCCCATGCCCCCCCCCCACCAGGGCTTCGCCCTAGACCCAGTGGGGGCCTTCAGGCTGCCCCAACCCCCCTGCCTGAACGAAGTTATCCACCCCAACCCCCTAATCACAAATCCTGTATCCGCCCATGCTTATACAGAAATCAGTTTATTAAAGTGATTAGTTTATGGAGGGGGATTATAATTCGAACAAACTTGAAAATAAACACCACCGGACCAGGTCTCCATATTTCTATGACTTGTTATGGCTTTGTTGTTCTTGAGAAGATTTTTCAAGAATTTTTTTTTCTCATGAGTTAATACATTGATTGCATTTTCTTACATAGAACGTTCTATCGTTAAAATGATATTGTCCAAATGACCCTTGAGGGCTTGCCGGCCTTGTCCCGAGACACAGATTATTCTTTCTAGCATTTGGTGGCCTCACCGTTCACCCAAGGTAAGGGCCCGGGTGTTATGGTATGAAATATTTTCAATCAACACTACCTGAGGTTGTTTCCATATAAATATGACTAATAATTGCTTTGTTGCTCTGGAGAAGACGATTTTTAAATATTTTCTCCTGTTGGCCTATTCCAAAGTAATTATTATTTTTTTCTCATTGCTCAATTTTGCTCCCAAGATATAACTGTCTCTTGGCCATCTTTTCAAAGGAGTTCCGTCATCCCCTCTCGAGCCCATGTAAACTCATCCCCTATGGTATGCTGCATGGGTATGTTTGCCCCACACACCCCAGGACTACTTTGGTGGTTAGCAACTTTGATCACCCATTGTGGCCCCGTAAATTTTACTCTCGGAAGTCATCTCATATGCAAACTGAATCTATACTACATTTAAATGCAAATCAACCATTGCTTTGTTGTTCTTGAAAAGATAAAAAATTTAAAAAAATTTATAAACGTATTGGCCTATTCCAACGTATAATTGATCATTGTGACTCCCACCCTACAAAATGCGTCAAGTTTTGATCAAACTTCTATAAAAATAAGAAAATCATATCTTAACATTAAAAAAATCCTATGTATACGTACATCGTCATGTATTTCTTCAAAATGCTTTGAACCCCTCCCTCGCTTCATTGGTCATAGTTTTAGCAAATTCAATTCTATACAGTCCCTGAAACGTTCTACTTTCCCACCTGAACGGTGAGCGAACGCTGAACGAACGGTGAACGAACGGTGAACATGCACTCCTGATGATATATCCATATATAATTTTTTACAATTATGACTGTTCTTGAGATAATTTTTATATGTTTGTTATATATATTCCAAAGTAGAATTCTGATCACGTGTCCCCACCATACCCCTGGGAGTCATGATATAAACCTGAACGAGAGATAATTATTTCTTTGTAGAGTCTGTCTCTCTGTCTGTCTGTCTGTCTGGTCCTTGTTGTGCCCACGGGCACATGGGGCAACGCTTTGTAGCGAGTTACTTTTAAATTTAAAAAAAAACTTTTACTAATGCATGATTTTTCATTCTGTTCTGTCTATCTAGTAATTATCAATTGGTAAAGTCCTAAAAAACTTACTTTTCCATTTATAAACCCAATAATTTCGCAAATGCGAAATTGTTGGGTTTATTAAGTGAGTAAAGCAATTGCCTTCATACTGCGTCGTATGCCTGTCGAACATTGAGAACTGTTATAAAATGTTCCATACATGGAAATAATTTAAAATTTATAAGTGTTTTGTTTACTTTTAACTTTACCAAGACTGTCTGTGCCATATTAAAACACTTTTATTAAATTTTCAAGGTCGATAACGCAATTAATTTATGCTATTACGTATTAGCCAATAAAATACACACTTCAAGATTAGCATTGATCTCCAATTTTTCTTTTCAATATTGTATCAAAATAATAACACCCCAGTGCAAAGATAAACTAATTAAGTTGTTTTTCTTTTCAAAGTTTACTTTGGAACTCATTTGATATCTCAAATATTATATAAAACCTCAAGGTCCAAAACACATTTCTGCGTCACGGTGTGCTGTGTCTGAAAGATATCGGTTACTTCTGCATTTCCAGTATTGACATAAGTAGAAAAAGAATTCCACTTTCCTCGCCTTTGACATGTTGTTTATGTGGAAATGTATTTAACTGATTGACTTTGACAGGAACACTTTGACATCCGATGTGTAAATACACTAAGAACCTGCATATCAAGGCTGTAGCGCTTTTTGGGACTTTAAAATCCCATTTATCGTGTTTGGTCGGGTAATTATTGACAATTAAACACCTATACAAAGTAGTGCTTATATGCGTCAATCCATCGTGAGTGTGTTATCATTTAAGACACTGCTCAATGTATATAAATTGGGCATGTACGCTTCCATTTGATTAAAAGTAAAATTGTCACACTACTGGAACAATCTGATTTTTGATATGCAGCAACATTTGCAATCCGGAGTCAGCCGTAAAGACATGAGAAAAACCAAAAGAGAACACCATAAAAGTTCGACAGATTCTTTGTATCGTGAAATCCTCAGCAAGAAGATGCATTCCAAGTCCTATATGAGTTCGTCTGCTTCTTCACTACCAGGTCGTCTGGAAGAAAAGTCCAGTCACTGTTCGCAGAGTCTGGATTCCGGAAACTCCTGTTCTTGTGACCAGCTAAGTACTTCAGCGCCCTCTTTGCATCTTGACTGTAGTTGTGAAAACTGCAAAGATTCTTTCGAGGCGAGGTTTGGTAAAATGGACGGATTGAAATTGTCTAGTTTCTACCGGCTTTGGGACCGTCCTGGCAGACAAGACAACATTTCTCGTTCCCTTGAAAGACCGAGATCCTTGGAAAGAACGGATAAATACAGAGACTGTGGATGTTATACCAGGACTTACCTAAAACATGAACGGAACAATAAACCTAAACAGTCGTTATTGCACTGAAACACGAAAAACTTTTAAAATATACAGAACTGGGAACTGTGCAATTAAGGTAGCAAAATATATACATTTTACTCTCGATAGTGCCAAATATCATGTTCTAAGTATTTTATTGTAAGATGTAATGGATGTATTTTATGCATTACTTCATTACTAGTATATCCTCTGTTTCATTGATGTTCAAAAATAAATACTTTCTAATGAATATGTTGTGTATCTGAAGATGAAGACTTGAATCATCAATGCCTTTGATGGTGTTTTATTTTGTTTATCCTATTTTCCCAATGGGGTGTTATAGTCTAGAGTGATGAGGGCAATCGTCCTCTTTTCATGACTCTTTATTACATTCAGTGGCCTTGTACATCTTCTGATTTACGTTTTGATCGGACAGATATGTGTAGGGTTTCCATAACAGGTAACAACATCGTCTTCGTTTGTAAGGCTCATTATATAAATTGTATTTTAGAAGAACTTGAATTTAATTCTACAAGTGATAATCTAACTTATACTCATAGTTCCCTTTCAAAGGAAGAAATTCTTCAAAATAATATGTCATTTTTGAATACGTACATGTATTTTTAATATTCAAAGAACCAAAATAAATTTGAACTACCATATACTGGATTCTGAAGCTTCAAAAGAATCCTTACAAAAAAGATATCTAGCGGGTCCTATTAAATGTTCAACCAAGCTTCCTTCTTTACTCCTCACTAAGATATTAACACTATTGAAGGAGAAACCTCAAGAGTACTGTGCAACAATATATTCAAGAAGTGGTGTAAATCAGATGTGGATACTGAAAAATACCAAGGAACTTTTGGAGATCTTGACATCACAGGATTTCACCGAAATCAACAGCTTAAAAACTTACGACTTTTCAACTTATACACAACCATTCCCCACGGAAAATAAAAATCCAGGCTTAATGATATCATTGACAGCTGCAGTTTCAATAAAAAAGGAACTCGTAAATTTACTTACTAGTACCTTGTCGTTGGTCATTTCCAAATTATTTTGTTAAAAACATTCTGATTGTACACATAAGTATTCTGAATTTGGCATTATAAAGATGCTTGAGTTTCTGATTGACAATATCCATGTCGTTTTTGGGAGACTAGGTCATCCAAAAATCTATTGAATTTCCCATGGGTACCAATTGCGCCCGTTATTAGCAGACCTATCTTTGTATTCACATGAAGTAGAATTGGTGCAAAATCTTATGCGTAAAAAGAAGAAAACATATGCCTTCAACTCGACATTTATTAGAGATGTCGACGACGTATTGTCAAATAACAATGGTAATGTCCATTCTTATATCGATACGATATATCCTGCTGAGCTCGAGAAAAAAGATACCACAGAGTATGACACATTTGTTTCATATTTGGATATTTAACTTGAAAAAGACGTTTATGGCAATCTAACAACCAAGATCTATGATAAACGTGATGACTTTAACTTTTCTATCGTTATTTTCCCTAACTTATGCAGCAATATACCTTCATCAACTGCATACGGAGTTTATATATCTCAGTTGATTCGATACGCAAGGGCATGCTCTCTATGAGCAATTTCTAATACGAGGTAAAATATTGACAAACAAGTTGATGAAACAAGAATATCAGCAGTCTCGTTTAAAGTCATCCTTGCATAAGTTCTATGGTCGATACAATGACCTTGTCAGCAAATACAATTTATCAATTGAGTGAAATCTTGACTGACCTTTTTCATATAATACTTATTGATAGTCCATTATTTATACACTGAATTGACGACGGATTTTTCCGTCACATTGTATTTCCCGATGTTTTGGAGGTCCGTGTTTGCTCTGCCCCTAATTGTATTGTTTTATGGACTTTTGATCTTGAATATTAATCGATATCTCCATGTTCCATAGGAGAATATGAACCTTGCCATTCTTGGTACACTTGGGTGTAACCGTTACTTAATGACTACATCATTTCCAAAACCGCTGAAACTTTCATAAAAATCTTTATTATGTGCATACTGCCATTTCCAACACTATTTTATGTTTTGATCTGACAGATATACTTTCTATGTTTCTTATATTAAAACACAGAATTCTCTATTCTTGAGAGACAGTTTAAAAAAAATTCTCTCTTTCTATAAGTTTGGCTTTAGTTTGAGTCGCTCCATTTCAGGAAATCTTGTGACGAACTACGCATATGACCAAAAAGCGCAGATGGGACAACATGATGAAAGACTTCAAATTATGTTAAATGTTACCGTTATTCACCTCAAACTATTTTAAACAGAAACATGTAACCGAGATCTGTGTGGCATTTTCACAATGTAAAGAAATGTACATCCTGCATAGATTTAGATGATAAGATATGCACATACAAAGACAATACAAATTAAAGGCCAGTTAGTTCCTTTTGGTTCCTAAATGGGAACTATGGTCCCCGAAATAATCGACCTAAGCTTTAAATAACCATCAAAACAAGGTATCTTTATACATTGACGTCATACGGGTGTAAAAGCGAGGGTGTGTAGTCTGTATAAATACAGATGCATCCTAATCTTTTTCTGCATATGCAAAAAAGATTCTAATTTGATTTTATACACCGTGAAGAATGGGAAAACAAACAGTAAAAAGTAAACCGGCTTTACATAAAACAGAGAAAGATGTTGGAAAGGTTACCAAATCATCGTCACCAGTTTCTACCGTAAAACAGAGCGAAGGGAGCGGAGCGTGTTCGGTTAGAACCTCTAGGATACCGCCAGTCAAAACAGCGGAGGGCATCAAATCATTGGACATTCAGAAAAGTGTACCGGAACCGCAACCTTATGTGTCAACAGACGATTTAAAACTTTATTATTTTGGATCAAAAACTTATGAAAGAAATGAAAAACCGAAAATTAATCCATCTGTTTCCAAACACCAGAGTGGTACTCCCAAAAAGGTCAGTCTAGCCTCGAGAAAAAGTAAAATTACCCAGAAACGTACAGAAGGCTCTAAAGAATCCAGTTCAGTGACAGAAATAAGTACAGACGATCTCCTAGCTTCTGCTCAGTTGTGGACTGATTTTTATGACAGTTTGTAGAATAATTTTCATGTGCCATTGAAGTTATGCTACTGTGAATATCTTTAAGTTTCTTATACAAATATTCATTACGTTTGTGAGGTAGAAATCTGATGCATGTGTTTGAAAACGCCAAGTGTAAGAATGTGCCATGATAACTTTAATTTTGACATTATCAGTTTATATACCATGTCTAAAAAAAATTTCTTTTGTGTTACTGAATGTAAAATACAGAATTTTGTTTGTTTTGTTGTTTGTTGCATTTGATGTTTTTTGAGGTGCATATCCATACGCCTTACTGCAAATAAATAATCCTTTAATAAATATGCATGTTTATTATTCAAAAGTTTTCATATGAAGGGGATATCCATGTTTAAAGATAAAAACGAATTGCACTGCAAATCTTATAAAAATCGTAATATCGTATGCTGTTTCACTCATTTAAAAATACATGATTCAAGATGATTAGCTTTACTGGTCAGAGACCAGAAGAGCTTATGCGATAGTAAGTACCAACCATTCATTCCCCACAAAGTACAGACAGTAAAAATCCCACAATGTACCTTACGTTGGTATGTCTGTCCGTCTGTAAACAGTTTTTTAAAATGCTACTACTCCTACAGTTTTGGTCTAATTTCAATATAACTCGGTACACAAGTAAACTGCACTAAGATGCATAATTCTGTATATCAGTTTTTGGATTTCAATGAACGGTGTTGCCGTGGTTACTAAAAATAGAAATTTTTGTGAAATCGTTTCAAAATGCTACTCCTCCTACAGTTTTGGTCTGATTTCAATGTTACTTGGCACACAGGTAGACCACACTAAGATACATAATTCTGTATATCAATTTTTGATTTCGATGAACGGTGTTGGGATGGTTACTAAAAATAGAAATTTCTGTGAAATGGTTTCAAAATGCAACTTCTTCTACAGTTTTTGTCTGAATTCAATATAACTTGGAATACAAATAGACTACACCATGATACATAATTCTGTGTATCGATGTTTGATTTTTTGATTTCGATGTTTATTATTGCCTTGGTTACTAAAGATAGAAATTTCTGTAAAATACTATTAAAATGCTTCTCCAAATACAGTTTTAGTCTGATTATAACATAACGTGGCATGCAAGTAGACAACACTAAGAACATAAAGAGACTTATAATCAAGGATTATTATTCTATTTATTGCTGTTGTAAAGTTTCAATTCCCAACTGCTACTTTTCTCTTCCTTTGCTAAAAGTAAAAACCAGTAGAGCTTCAGTCTCGACAGAGACTTCTGGTTTTTTTAGCCGTGTTCGTTCTCCGTATAGATTGTATGGGATGTTAAAAGATTTTTATCTTTTAATAAAAAGGAGACAAACTTTTCGCAGAGAATTGCATGGATCCTTTTTAATACAAAATCGTTAAAAATCAATGAACTTCCATTACAATTTAATTTTATATTCCATGCAATTAAATGCAGCTATTAGCATTAAGGTAGTCTGATCATCAGGTTCCAAAAATCAGGCCTTCAGTAATTGAATACCAACAAAATCTTCAAATTTCGTCAAACAAATATTTTTAAAAAAAAAACATTAATTATAATCATTTTATTAATGAAAATTTTTCAAAAGTCATATTAAAGGCGTTTTTTTTTTGTTTTTTTACTTCACAGACATGTCACTTCGTGAATTATGCTGTTCAACTGGCTATTTGAAACAATTTTTTCCCACGTTTTATATACCTTGATTTGGTCCTTCAGATTGTAGAATGGCTACCCGGTATCCTTAGAGGAATCTTACTCCAACAGAATAATGAAAAAAACACAATTGGTGGGTTTTTTTTTCTTCATTTTTCTTACATGTAAAAAATGAGTAAGATGATATTTGAACAGATGATGATTCTTCATTTGCAATTAATATTCTACATTACTTATACAGTTTTACTTTCATGAAACATTTTAAAATACTTGAACATGAACTATCTCTGTTTTTAAAATTAAAGATATAATCTGCTCAAGTGCATTACACAATACGACATTTGTACAATCAACATGTGCCTGTTTCTTGACAGCCCCACAAGCCTAGTTAATGTCTAAAAACAAACGGAAAAATGTCAGTCCTCAACAAGCTGCAGAGTCTCAAATCACTAAAAAGTCTTTGTATTTCACCGCCTTCTTCCATCTTTTCTCCCTCTGGAAAAAATAATAATAACCTTTGTAAGGCAGTCTCATTTGAAAAGCAAGCTTTGTCAAGAAGTCGGTAACATGTATTTTGGTTTTGAGGGTAAAATACATAAATATTTATAGTTTTCAATTCTGAGAGATTCTTCAAAATATGGACATTCAACTGTTTATTGCTAAAGAACAAAATTTCTTTATTTAAAGAATTATTATAATTTTATCATACTGTTGAAGATTTTAATATGAACTTTTTTCATCACAAAGCTTTGAAATCTACATCACACAACAAATAAGTGATGCACGGAGGATAAACATTCTTATGTGATACATGTCCTGTTTTCACTTCTAAAAAAAAATCTCCAAAAGTGTTCTCAAACTGATGATATGCTTTGCTTCAATTCATATCCGACAAGATCACAAAAGGGCATTAAAATTGCTTAAACTACTAAAATACATTAGAAATACTTTTTTCCGCTTGGTATTAATTTACGCTATGTATGCATACTTAATATAAATGTAAGGCATATAGTGACAGTCTTAAAAATCTGCGTAGTTTTCGACCCACAGATTAAACAGAAATTGAGATTCCGCAGAATTATGACCCTGTGGAAATAAGTATGTCTACAGTAAATACAAAGTTTTGAGGAAAAGCTGCCAGAGGGAGCCACTCACCGTCCCTTCCTTGGACCACGAACAAAACACCAGTCTACATTGATCTTCTGGCCAAGGATTTCTGATCCATTTAATGCATCCATTGCTGACTGTGCCTCTTTGAAGGTTTCATATTCTACAAGAGCATATCCCTGTGAAAAGATATAAGTATGCTTTATTATATTCTGATGATCAGAAACAAGTTGAAATTCTACTCCATTCTATTTCCAAAGGTTTTAAAGCAATTGCATACATGTATTGATTTCTTAAAATTTGCAGAAACAGTTTCACTCTTATGCATTTATAAGTAAGTTCAAAATATTATAAGAACCTTTCCTTTTTATTCATTTTTAATTTCAAGAAATTCACATCAAAACCTTCTATAAAATGTATTTCAATAAACAGAACTACATGTTTGTGCAGACAAACTTCTGAAAGACATCAAACTTGCACATTTGATTCGTTCACCTTTAAAAAACCTGTGCGTCTGTCGAGATTGAGGTGAATATTTTTTATGGTGCCATAATCAGCGAATTTGTCGTGAACATCATCTTCTTGAGCCTCTTCATGTACACCCGTAACAAACAGGATCCACCCCTCTACAGCTAAAAAGAAAGGAATTTACATGTACTTTTTTTAAAACTGTGATCAATATTTATTTCAAAATAAAAACGTTAATTCTGAATTTGTCATTAATTTGATTAAATTTACATCTCTGGGGACCAGGTCCTCCTTCTTCATCTATGTCCATAGCTTCATAATCTTCTACCCCACTCCGTGTCGGCCCATCTATAAAACATTAGTCAACACATAAAAAATTAATGCTGTTTGCTTATGTCTCTTCAAGGATACATATACATATAAATATGTATGAGGCACACTTATCACAATGCATCTGTTTGTTTAGCAACATACTGTGAACATTTAGTTACAGGTTTAAATATTTTCAGAAAAAGAACACAATTTCCAAGATTTACAGCTCAACATCACTCAGTTTAGTCATATAACAATATCTGTCAACATCATAATTTTCAAACAAAGGCAACAGACCTGCTCCAAATCCTCTTCCTTTCCTCTTCTTTGCTTTTTCTTTTAACTTTAATAAGCCCTCTGAAATAAAAAAAGAATTTTATCAAACAATAATTTTACTTCACAGTTAATATACAATATATGCCCTGTTCACACATTCTGGAATTTAATTTGAGTTACTGCAAATATGCTTGATTTCCTTTATGGAACTCTTCAGAATTAGAGGCGTGTGTTTAGTCATCTGACTGGAACAGCATAATGTTGCGAATATATGCCAATCGCAATCAAATTTTAAAAGTTAAATGTATTTGTCAATCCGATTACAAAAAGAGATAAATAGACATATGTAAGAGAGCGAGAACACTCAATTCATCATCCATTAATAAAAATACGACATTTCTGAGGCATGTGCTTGTGTATTTAGATGATAAACAGATACATACGTCTTTACGATAAACAATAGATAAAAATTGACATCGTTGTCATTTCTACACTTGATGCAAATAAACACAAACAACAAAAAATGTTTCATTTGATTTTTCTGAGGGTTTTCTCACCGACATTCATCATATTGTTTACATGCTTATGTAACGATGAAAATCCAGAAAAGTCCCTTTAATTAGTTTTTACAAACGCTCGGTAATGAAAATAATTAAAACAATTACAATTTAAACATTTTTTAAAATTCAATGGGGAAATGCTAAGATATGAGAATCTAATGATCTTGGTTACAATATTTAAAAACCATTGTATTTGGGATCAAAATTAGCTCTATATCTTCTCTTTTTACTCCCATCATAACTTTTATAATCTTTATAAGTATCCTCTCTTTTTTTTTCTCAAAAATACTTTAAAGATTACTTTGTTAATTTTTATAGTCATCTACAAATTTAAAATAACCGATAATTCTTTTACCCTCTCTAATCTTTTACTTTCTATTTACTCTCTCTTTATCCATTTTCTTTTACCCCCTTTTCATTCTCTAATTTAAAACTCTCAAACTCTTTAACTTTATCTTCTTTGTTTTAATTTCTGCTACCAATTTTTCCCATTCTCTTACACAGTATACCATAGTTCTATGTTTTCTGATATTTGTTGTGTACCCTAAGTCCTTGCTAAACCCTCTTTTAAAATTTCTTAACGTTTAAAACACCAGTTCAATTTTATCAAGACTGTCATTTTACATTTTTAAGAAGAATCATATTTCATAAAGATACGGATTGCAAGAAAACAAACTAACAGCTTTACAACGTGTTACCGGGTCTCTTTTCGTGTAACCTTGAAAAGACATGTTCATGCTCCTATAATGTGCATTAGAGCAGTGATTTTATTTACCTGGTTATCAATTAACCTAAAAATATCTGAGAGATGAGAAATCTTTCTTTACATTTTGGAAATAACAATATTTTAAACTAAATATATAAAGGTTAAGGAATCTAGGGCTCAAAAAAAGTGTTTATGAAAAAAGGAATTGCGTAAGAGTGTCGGTTATCGTCTGTCTGAATTCTTTCTTTTCTTTCGATGTTTACACATTTCTTAAAGACCTCACTAATTCTTGAACCTTCCAAAATATTTACTCAAGTTAAATAATAATTAAATATAAATAATATTTTAAAAATACCCTGTTCATATTCACTGTTTGTCTAGTACGTGTGCCTCGATATTCTAATTTGCCTACAGAGTAGTAAAGTCGAAGAAATGCATTTTAAACTGTAAAGTTTATGTTTTTTTTTAAATTTTTTCCGTCTTTCCGAATTGGCTCATGCAAGTAAGAATGGGTGGTGGATGCTTGTAAAGCTATCGTAATATTCTATCTTTTTTGACCGCCTTTCTTATTCCAAAATGATTTTAAGACTCATTGGTGTATTTGGAACACAGACAGACAGACGGATGGACGCCGGACGATTTACTATCGCATAAGCTCTTCTGGTCTCTGACCAGTAAAGCTAATCATCTTGAATCATGTATTTTTAAATGAGTGAAACAGCATACGATATTACGATTTTTATAAGATTTGCAGTGCAATTCGTTTTTATCTTTAAACATGGATATCCCCTTCATATGAAAACTTTTGAATAATAAACATGCATATTTATTAAAGGATTATTTATTTGCAGTAAGGCGTATGGATATGCACCTCAAAAAACATCAAATGCAACAAACAACAAAACAAACAAAATTCTGTATTTTACATTCAGTAACACAAAAGAAATTTTTTTTTAGACATGGTATATAAACTGATAATGTCAAAATTAAAGTTATCATGGCACATTCTTACACTTGGCGTTTTCAAACACATGCATCAGATTTCTACCTCACAAACGTAATGAATATTTGTATAAGAAACTTAAAGATATTCACAGTAGCATAACTTCAATGGCACATGAAAATTATTCTACAAACTGTCATAAAAATCAGTCCACAACTGAGCAGAAGCTACGAGATCGTCTGTACTTATTTCTGTCACTGAACTGGATTCTTTAGAGTCTCCTGTACGTTTCTTGGTTATTTTACTCTTTCCCGAGGCTAGACTGACCTTTTGGGGAGTACCACTCTGGTGTTTGGAAACAGAAGGATTAATTTTCGGTTTTTCATTTCTTTCATAAGTTTTTGATCCAAAATAATAAAGTTTTAAATCGTCTGTTGACACATAAGGTTGCGGTTCCGGTACACTTTTCTGAATGCCCTCCGCTGTTTTGACTGGCGGTATCCTGGTGTTTCTAACCGAACACGCTCCGCTCCCTTCGCTCTGCTTTACGGTAGAAACTGGTGACGACGATTTGGTAACCTTTCCAACATCTTTCTCTGTTTTATGTAAAGACGGTTTACTTTTTATTGTTTGTTTTCCCATTCTTCACAGTGTATAAAATCAAATTAGAATCTTTTTTGCATATGCAGAAAAAGATTAGGATGCATCTGTATTTATACAGACTACACACCCTCGCCTTTACACCCATATGACGTCAATGTATAAAGATACCTTGTTTTGATGGTTATTTAAAGCTTAGGTCGATTATTTCGGGGACCATAGTTCCCATTTAGGAACCAAAAGGAACTAACTGGCCTTTAATTTGTATTGTCTTTGTATGTGCATATCTTATCATTTCAATCTACGCGGATGTACATTTCTTTTACATTGTGAAAATGTCACACAGATCTCGGTTACATATTTCTGTTTAAAAAAGTTTGAGGTGAATAACGGTAACATTTAAATAACTTGAAGTCTTTCATCATGTTGTCCCATCTGCGCTTTTTGGTCATATGCGTATATCGTCACAAGACTTCCTCAAATGGAGCGACTCAAACTAAAGCCAAACTTATAGAAAGAGAGATTTAAAAAAAAACTGTCTCTCAAGAATAGAGAATTTAGTGTTTTAATATAGGAAACATAGAAAGTATATCTGTCAGATCACAATATATAAATATTGCATGTAGTTGAGTGTAACATTGAAAATTTTCACCCCAAGAAAACCATTGTCAACCGAGGCGCAGCCGAGGTTGACAATGGTTTTCGAGGGGTGAAAATTTTCAATGTTACACTCAACTACATGCAATATTTATTATATTATACTGAATGTTTTATACAAAGACATATTACAGTGAACCGTGCGCGCATAAATTCCGCGCAGTCGCTATTTTTTGTAATACCACCCGTCGTCAAGCAATGTTGACTGTTGCTACGCAGGAGGGCGTGGCTTCATTATTCAGCGGGTAGTAGTGTTTTTTATCAAATGTTTCTCGACGAATCAGATTCAAGTAATTTACATGAAAGTATAATATAACAAAATAGGAACAGAGCAAACACGGACCTCCAAAACATCGGGAAATACAATATAACGGGAAAATCCGTTGTCAATTCAATGTATAAATAATGGACTAACAATTAGTATGAAAAAGGTCAGTCAAGATTTGACTCAATGATAAATTGTATTTGCTGACAAGGTCATTGTATCGACCATAGAACTTATGGAAGGATGACTTTAAACGAGACTGCTGATATTCTTGTTTCATCAACTTGTTTGTCAATATTTTACCTCGTATTAGAAATTGCTCATAGAGAGCATTCCCTTGCGTATCGAATCAACTGAGATATATAAACTCCGTATGCAGTTGATGAAGGTATATTGCTGCATAAGAAAGGGATAAAAACGATAGAAAAGTTAAAGTCATCACGTTTATCATAAAGCTTGGTTGTTAGATTACCATAAACGTCATTTTCAAGTTAAATATCCAAATATGAAACAAATGTGTCATACTATGTGGTACCTTTTTTCTCGAGCTCAGCAGGATATATCGTATCGACATAAGAATGGACATTACCATTGTTAATTGACAATACGTCGTCGACATCTCTAATAAATGTCGAGTTGAAGGCATCTGCGAGTGTTTTCTTCTTTTTACGCATAAGATTTTGCACCAATTCTACTTCATGTGAATACAAAGATAGGTCTGCTAATAACGGGCGCAATTGGTACCCATGGGAAATCCAATAGATTTTTGGATGACCTAGTCTCCCAAAAACGACATGGATATTGTCAATCAGAAACTCAAGCATCTTTTTAATGCCAAATTCAGAATACTTGCGTGTACAATCAGAATGTTTTTAACAAAATAATTTGGAAATGACCAACGACAAGGTACTAGTAAGTAAATTTACGAGTTCCTTTTTTATTGAAAAAGCAGCTGTCAATGATATCATTAAGCCTGGACTTTTTTTCCGTGGGGAATGGTTGTGTATAAAGTTGAAAAGTCGTAAGTTTTTAAGCTGTTGATTTCGGTGAAATCCTGTGATTTCAAGATCTCCAAAAGTTCCTTGGAATTTTTAAGTATCCACATCTGATTTACACCACTTCTTGCAGATATTGTTGCAAAGTACTCTTGAGGTTTCTCCTTCAATACTGTTAACATCTTAGTGAGGAGTAACGAAGGAGGCTTGGTTGAACATTTACTAGGACCCGCTAGATATCTTTTTTGTAAGGATTCTTTTGAAGTTTCAGAATCCAGTATATGGTAGTTCAAATTTATTTTGGTTCTTTGGATATTAAAAATACATGTATTCAAAACTGACATATGATTTTGAAGAATTTCTTCCTTTGAAAGGGAACTATGAGTATAAGTTAGATTACCACTTGTAGAATTAAATCCAAGTTCTTCTAAAATACAGTTTATATAACGAGCCTTACAAACGAAGACAATGTTGTTACCTGTTATGAAAACCCTACACATATATATTTGTGTGATCAAAACGTAAATCAGAATCACAAGGCCACTGAATGTAATAGAGAGTCATGAAAGTTTAAAAAATGATATAAAGTTCCATTCAGTGGTGTAAGAGGACGATCGCCCTCATCACTCTATAACACCCCATTGGAAAAATAGGGTAAACAAAATAAAACACCATCAATGGCATTGATGATTCAAGTCTTCATCTTCAGATAAACAACATATTCAGTAGAAAGTATTTATTTTTGAACATCAGTGAAACAGAGATTATACTAGTAATGAAGTAATGCATAAAATACATCCATTACATCTTACAATAAAATACTTAGAACGTGATATTTGGCACTATCGAGAGTAAAATGTATATATTTTGCTACCTTAATTGCACAGTTCCCAGTTCTGTATATTTTAAAAAGTTTTTTCGTTTTTCAGTGCAATAACGACTGTTTAGTTTTATCATTCCGTTCATGTTTTAGGTAGGTTCTTGTATAACATCCACAGTCTCTGTATTTATCCGTTCTTTCCAGGGATCGCGGTCTTTCAAGAGAACGAGAAATGTTGTCTTGTCTGCTAGGACGGTCCCAAAGCCGGTAGAAACTAGACAATTTCAATCCGTCCATTTTACCAAACCTCGCCTCGAAAGAATCTTTACAGTTTTCACAACTACAGTCAAGATGCAAAGAGGGCACTGAAGTACTTAGCTGGTCACAAGAGCAGGACTCTCTGGAATCCAGACTCCGCGAACAGTGACTGGACTTTTCTTCCAGACGACCTGGTAGTGAAGAAGCAGACGAACTCATATAGGACTTGGAATGCATCTTCTTGCTGAGGATTTCACGATACAAGGAATCGGTCGAACTTTTATGGTGTTCTCTTCTGGTTTTTCTCATGTCTTTATGACTTCCTTCGGATAGCAAATGTTGCTGCATATCAAAAATCGGATTGTTCCAGCAATGTGACAAATTTACTTTTGACTAAATGGAAGCGAACGTACCCAATTTATATACATTGTGCAGTGTCTTTTATAAAAATGATGACACACTCACGATGGATTGACGCATATAAGCACTACTTTGTAGGTGTTTAATTGTCAATAATTACCCGACCAAACACGATAAATGGGATTTTAAAGTCCCAAAAAGCGCTACAGCCTTGATATGCAGGTTCTTAGTATATTTACACATCGGATGTCAAAGTGTTCCTGTCAAAGTCAATCAGTTAAATACATTTCCACATAAACAACATGTCAAAGGCGAGGAAAGTGGAATTCTTTTTCTACTTATGTCAATATTGGAAATGCAGAAGTAACCGATATCTTTCAGACACAGCACACCGTGACGTAGAAATGTGTTTTGGACCTTGAGGTTTTACATAATATTTGAGATATCAAATGAGTTCCAAAGTAAACTTTGAAAAGAAAAACAACTTAATTAGTTTATCTTTGCACTGGGGTGTTATTATTTTGATACAATATGGAAAAGAAAAATTGGAGATCAATGCTAATCTTGAAGTGTGTATTTTATTGGCTAATACGTAATAGCATAAATTAATTGCGTTATCGACCTTGAAAATTTAATAAAAGTCTTTTAATATGGCACAGACAGTCTTGGTAAAGTTAAAAGTAAACAAAACACTTATAAATTTTAAATTATTTCCATGTATGGAACATTTTATAACAGTTCTCAATGTTCGACAGGCATACGACGCAGTATGAAGGCAATTGCTTTACTCACTTAATAAACCCAACAATTTCGCATTTGCGAAATTATTGGGTTTATAAATGGAAAAGTAAGTTTTTTTTAGGACTTTACCAATTGATAATTACTAAATAGAACAGAATGAAAAATCATGCATTAGTAAAAGATTTTTTTTTAAATTTAAAAGTAACTCGCTACAAAGCGTTGCCCCATGTGCCCGTGGGCACAACAAGGACCAGACAGACAGACAGACAGACAGAGAGACAGACTCTACAAAGAAATAATTATCTCTTGTTCAGGTTTATATCATGACTCCCAGGGGTATGGTGGGGACACGTGATCAGAATTCTACTTTGGAATATATATAACAAACATATAAAAATTATCTCAAGAACAGTCATAATTGTAAAAAATTATATTTTGATATATCATCAGGAGTGCATGTTCACCGTTCGTTCACCGTTCGTTCAGCGTTCGCTCACCGTTCAGGTGGGAAAGTAGAACGTTTCAGGGACTGTATAGAATTGAATTTGTTAAAACTATGACCAATGAAGCGAGGGAGGGGTTCAAAGCATTTTGAAGAAATACATGACGATGTACGTATACATAGGATTTTTTAAAGTTAAGATATGATTTTCTTATTTTTATAGAAGTTTGATTAAAACTTGACGCATTTTGTAGGGTGGGAGTCACAATGATCAATTATACGTTGGAATAGGCCTATACGCTTATAAAAAAAATTAAATTTTTTATCTTTTCAAGAACAACAAAGCAATGGTTGATTTGCATTTAAATGTAGTATAGATTCAGTTTGCATATGAGATGACTTCCGAGAGTAAAATTTACGGGGCCACAATGGGTGATCAAAGTTGCTAACCACCAAAGTAGTCCTGGGTTGTGTGGGGCAAACATACCCATGCAGCATACCATAGGGGATGAGTTTACATGGGCTCGAGAGGGGATGACGGAACTCCTTTGAAAAGATGGCCAAGAGACAGTTATATCTTGGGAGCAAAATTGAGCAATGAGAAAAAAATAATAATTACTTTGGAATAGGCCCACATGAGAAAATATTTAAAAATCGTCTTCTCCAGAGCAACAAAGCCATTATTAGTCATATTTATATGGAAACAACCTCAGGTAGTGTTGATTGAAAATATTTCATACCATAACACCCCTTACCTTGTGTGAACGATGAGGCCACCAAATGCTAGAAAGAATAATCTGTGTCTCGGGACAAGGCCGGCAAGCCCTCAAGGGTCATTTGGACAATATCATTTTAACGATAGAACGTTCTATGTAAGAAAATGCAATCAAGGTATTAACTTATGAGAAAAAAAATTCTTGAAAAATCTTCTCAAGAACAACAAAGCCATAAGAAGTCATAGAAATATGGAAACCTGGTCCGGTGGTGTTTATTTTCAAGTTTGTTCGAATTATAATCCCCCTCCATAAACTAATCACTTTACTAAACTGATTTCTGTATAAGCATGGGCGGATATAGTTAGAATAATCTAACTGTGTCTCGGTACAGGCCCTCACCACAGTTAGAATACGTCCCATATACTTGCAATGTAGCAAATCGGAGCGGATCCGCTCCGAAACGATTTTGAAGAATATAAAATGATTTGCACTGGGAATAACTACCAAAATAATCAAAACAAACCTTCTTGAGATTGCTTATGCCTTTTATCCCCCAAAAAAATCCATATAAATACGTAAATCCAATTAATTTTCTCAACGTTTTTCTCTGGATTTAAATGTTTGCATTCGGAACTCTCTAGATTGTTCCTAGTAAATGCACTATGCGAGTTATCGCCCGTGTTTCTTTCTGCTACATTACGAATACACGGAACGAATTCTATCGTTAAACCGGGTCCGTAGGACAATATCATTTTAACGATGGAACATTCTATCTAGGGGGTGCTGCATGCCCCAGTAGCTTTTGGGGTTTCGTGGATTTTAAGAGTAAAACCTAAATCGGAGGTGGGGATGGCTGGCAGATTTTGGAAATAAAAAATCTGTCCTCGAAAATGCTGAAAATAAATTATCTGTCCTCGACTGGACAGGAATGAATAACCTTTCCCTAATCTTAATAGAAATGAATAATATGTCCTTCACCGACATGGAAATAAATATAATTTGTCACCCCCCCCCCCCCCCCCCCCCCCCAATCAAATGGTCGTCCCCTAATCCTTGCCAAACTGCTCATTTGAGAGTTATAGTCCATGGGATTCTTGTTTAAAGTATTCCTGATCTGGTTATCGGTTTTCTTAATTTTTTAAAAATATCTTGAGGGGATGAGCTAGGTTGGGTTGGGATTTTTTTTAATACTTTGGGGAGGGGGGTTGGTTTTGGATTTCAAATAAGAATCGGGTTCAAAGTTTGACATATCAGCATGGACGACTTGAGGTTGAAAGATCCTCGGACATGTCGAATTTTCTTCTCTTCTCCTTTTGGAGGGATGGAGGAAGAAAGAGAAGAATTGACAAAAAAATACTTCCCCCAAATCCATCATTTTTGTAATAAGTATGGGGTAAACTTCGTCGCTGTTGATATGAGATGGGGAATAACATCGGAAGCTTCTGCCAGCTCCCAAGTGATTAACATTTGTTTAAGAGAACTAGATCGATCCGACTTCTTTGCGGGATTTTTTGGACAGGTATAAATTGCACCCATTCATTTGTTGTATCTCAAGATTTTTCATTTTTAATCAATAGATAGAAGACTTGCTAAATACGCTAATTATTTTTGGTATCGAATGTAAACATGCGTATTTCGATCCCGATGTGTTTACTTTATCATCAGAGGTATGGATGGCATGGTCGAGATGACAATAGCCTACAAGATAATTTTGATAATGCTGTTGGCAGATACCCATGGCTGGATAAAGTCAGGGACAGAAGTGTCACAGAACTGGAGTTTTTACATGGTCATCTCAACAACCCAGGGGCATTACCAGCCGTTCTTTGTTTTAGGAATAAAGTAAGTTGAATGAGTAACCGATAAAAGGCAAAAACCATTTTGTCAGTCTATCTTTCATTCTGCATTATAAGTACACATAGCAATTAAAATTGTGCATACTCAGTTGGTATCCCCTCATATTAAGTTGGAATGGAGTTGGTATATATAGCTATATATAGCTAACTCATTAAAGTGTATCATTCGCCCTCTCTTTTTTGATTTTTTTAACTCTTTGTTAGTATACAGTATACACTGTTTTGGATGCTATTTTTAGGAATATGATGACAAGGAGAGAGAGGAGGGTAAAAAGAGGGGAGACAAGAAACATGTGTTTAAATACTCGACAGAGAGTGACCTAGCCACTCAGTTAATGGAGGATCTTAAACAACGCTGCTCTCAAACAAAGGACAAGGTTATATAGTCCAGTATACTTCATACTAAGTCTTATAAATTATAAGCATATCATTCACAGTTAAGATAATGAAAATTATACCTCTATCTAGTTGCATATAAAAGGATTGAAATAACATATACAGTGATGTGCCATAAGTGATTGTCCAAATTTTATTTTCATTATGTTACCTTACATTTTCACACAACTTTGTCAATGCTGTATCTTTTAACCATGGCGTAGGCGTCAATGTTGACTAAAGAAGAATTTTTAGGTACGGTTTGGGCTTTATTGTGCCTTTCATGTTCTTAAAAAGTTATAAAATTGGCTTAAACAAGAGTTGAGTAGATGGATATGATAAATCATTAAAGAATATGGCATCAGGGAGGACCGTTTTGGACATATGACGTCAATAATTTGATACATTTCTAAGTTTAACGCAGAAAAGCCTTAGAAAGACTCTTCCTGTGCTTATTTTCCTTCAGAAAATAGTTTCTGCCCCCGTCGCCCACTTCAATTTTTTGATATATAATTATTATGTTAACTGCTTTGAAAAATCACTTATCTCAAAATTGTTGTGGGTGACGATGGCAGGATATGTTTTCTGAAAGAAAATTCCACTGAAAATTGATGTCTTCTGCAACTTTTTAAGAAAATAAGGGAAAATGCACAAGTTAATGACATCACAGTTAGCATTTAGGAGGTCATATGAGAAAAACGATTTGTGTATTTTTACTGCATGGAATTCCTATGATTAAAAAAGAATGAAATTTGATTTTTTATATCACTTTCAAATTTTAGAAAAATACAGGGCTTAATTTGTATTGAAACTGTACCTTGTTCTTTGTGTATATTTATAGCATATCCACATGACTGTCACTCACAATTACGTAGCAAAAATTATTTTCGTCTTCGTTTGAAGTGAATTTTCAGCAATCTAAAAAATAATTTTAATCAAGCGAGTTTATCACTTGTAGAGACGACTATAAAGGGTTGAGAGATGGATAAAATATACAGATAGTTAAATAATGTGCCTAGATATGGCACGCCAAATTCACAAAAATGAGATAAACCTAGTTTCACAATTGATAAACTAGGTTTATCGACTGTAAGATATAGTTTACAAACCGTAAACTATAGTTAACGATTCGTTAAGTATAGTTAACGATTCGTTAAGTATAGTTTTCATCTGTAAAACTATATTTAAGGGTCTTTAACTATAGTTTATGAATGTTTATCTAAGTTTATCTGTCTGAATAAAGCGTTAACAATAGATTTTGTTGATAAACACAGATTCACGTTTGTAAACTATAGTTTACAATCGTAAACTATGGTTAAGAGTTGTTAATCATAGTTTCACAAATCGTGAAACTATATTTATCAGATCGTTAACTATAGTTAACGGTTTGTAAACTATTGTTTACAAATCGTGAAACTGTATTTATCAGATAATCTATGTTTTGCAATCGCAAATGATAGTTTTCGGTGTTAAGTATAGTTTACGGTTGTGAAACATAGATTATCGCGTTAACTATAGTTTACAGATGTAAAATATAGATTAACGTTGTTAACTATAGTTAACAGTCCGTAAACTATAGTTTACAACTGATAAACGTAGTTTATCCATTGTGAAACTATGATTATCTCATTTTTGTGAATTTGGCGTGCCATACCTAGAATTAGGGAGTGAAAGGTAGTTAATTGACCGATGCTGGAAAGTGGAGAAATTCTCCCCAAAAGTGCGCAAAAAATATTGCGCCGTAAATTGCACTTTTTTGCATTACCGGATCTGTAGCGTCATGGTCAAAGACGAATACATAAAACCATGACGCTACAGATCTGCAGCTATGGTGGTGGTGGTGGGGTTACATAGTCTAAAGAAAGAAAATTAATGCTTTGAAAATTCACTCTTTGGTATTCACATTGTCAGCTTTGAATATCTTGTGCTTTCCATTATGCTTTTAAAATTGTGAAAGTACTTTTTGAAATGCTTAATTTGTTTGCGGCCGATTTGATGCTTTGCATCAATTTTACTTGTCTTTATAAGCATCATACCCCTGCAGAAACCTAGACATTATCACGTAAAAAAACTCCAAGGTATCAGCACGTTATTCATCCTGAGAGGCCTACTTCTTCATTTTGATGACAATAAATTCTACCCTTTATCAGTGGCTTTATTACATCCATGAATACATTTGACGAGTAAATGCACTAAAATTTCTATTTAATCTTAAGCTTTTATTTTGCTTTGACAGTCTGAAATATAAAATAATCAATTTTTCAGCTTTAGGTATTATGTGCTTTCCTTGCATGGTCATTGGATGCTTTAAAATTGTGAAAGTACTTCTAGAAATGTTAAATTTTGTTTGCGGCCGATTTGATGCATTGCGTCAATTCTACTTGTTAATTTTTTTTAAAGATCGATCCCGTTTCCTGTCTTCACCTTTTTCAGGTAAGTTGTCAAGATGCCCCTTTCGAAAGCTTACAGATAGTTAAATTTGATTGATTGTATGTTGTAAAACGTTCCTCTCATAATTTTTCACTCATATGTAGACGCCACCACTTGCAGATGGAAAGCTGCAAATTTTGTCCTATACTCGGCTCTGAGAGCAATTGAGCAGGTAGGGATCTTTTTCGTGCCAGCACCTACTGCGACACGGGACCTCGGTTTATACCTACTGGTCCATAGAAAGTTGTTGAACAAAGAACAAAGTGAGTTTTGACCACTGCTTAAATTTGCCCGTAACAAATACTTTAAAGAACAGTGATCAGAACTTTTTAAAAAAAAATTTGCCGTGACTTCAAAGTAGGATTTAAGACATGTTTAACGGAAAATGAAGAAAAAAAACCCCATGTAAAACTGAAAAAAAGTATACAGAGATAAATAGATTAAATATAATCAAAACAAGGGCGGATGATGAATGAAAAATTGTGCAATATATAACGTTAACCAGTCTTCCTTGATATTAAAATTATATTTTACTGAAAATCATATCAAAATGTTTGGTATGAATCAAAATCTATCTACGCCAATAAGAGAAAGACGAGAGAGAATTTTTTTTTAATTACAAAAATAATATCTTCAGAAATATGTCTGTTTTTATTATAATGTCATGAAAAGCGGTTTCCATCAACAAAATGTAATTTGTGCGATTCAGAATAAATGGCGTTCTAGTGGTCGAATGTGTTCGACTTGCGATCTATTCTTATTTAGTATCTCGGGTTTTTTCCTTTAAAATTGTATGATTCGGTTGTTACAGTTTGTACCATAGTTGGGTGTGATTTCTTTTGTTAAAAGTGTGGGTTTTCTGTACATAACCCACACTTTTCTATAACTCCGCCCATCGAGTCGGGACAAAAGAATTATAAAACAATCATACGGGCTTGTTATACCAAATTTAATAGAGTAAAAAGGAGCCTGTAAAAATTTTTAATTGTATACAGCATTTAGTGATAAATAACAGTTAAAAACGGCCATTAATACTTTAACTATAGTTAAAAGTGAAGAAAAAAACTTCAAAAATCGCTTGATTTTTTAAACATTTTTTTAAATAGTGTAATGACCAGGGTGATGTTAGCTTAGTAGATTCCAATATATCGTTCTTTTCATAACCAACAAAGGAAACACGGTACATACTTGATGTAAAAACAAGTGTACACTACTGCACTTAAATAAAGTTTTCGATTGCGGATCTAGTCGATCAAAGATCTAATTTTCATTAAATAGAAATATACATAACCCATAAAAAACATTTCAATCAACGTACCACTGTGCACGGCAAAGTTTGTATCAGGTTTACAAAAATTTAAGTTAAACCAAGTTCATAATAAATTTAAATTACTAGTATGTAATTTTGACGATTGAAATTTACGAGAGAAAAAAAACATATCAAATTAACATATATCATTGAAACCAAACTCGTTATTTTTTCAATTACATAAATCAAACTTTTTAAACGGGCCTAGATATGTTTAATTTTTATGTCGCTTGCGTGGCCCAGTGGTTAAAGCGCCTGCCCTAGAGTCACGAAGTAAGGAGTTGAATCCCACTCTGGGACGTGGAGACCTATAAAGTATAAACAGAGGTCCCGTGTCGCAGAAGGTGTTGACAGGAAGAAGATCCCTCACTGCTCAATGACCCTAATTGCCGAGTATACGGCAAAATTTGTAGCAAAATTTGAAAAGTATTGTATACAAATCACTTACCCTATATTCGTTTGACATGGTCAGAAGGACACGAAGGAGCGTAAAATCATAAATAATCCAAATGCATCTTTGAAACCAAACACTTAATGTTTCAATTGCCAACTAGTCCGACCGATGCCTAAGCTGACTTACATATGAATGATTTTTGAAAACTATGGTACAAGTCATTTACCACATATACACTGTTGATTATGTGTAGAAACCCGATGGGCGTGGTCATAGTGACAACTCGGGAGTTACGCTCCCTCGTGTCATTATGACCACGCTCATCAGGTATCTACACATAACCAACAGTATGATATGGGGTAACTACTACAAACAGCATGCTAAAACGACGCTTTGGATACACATTTCAATACATCTCTGGGTTTATGACTCGCATAATGCATCGTGATGTCGACCTTGACGATGAATGTAAATAGGTGTTCGACTTGCAATCAGTTTACCCTACCGTAAAAATCAGCTGCATAGAGGCAGTCATTCGACGCATCTGGATAAACATCCCGATTTATTATGTTCAGAGCGTATACAGGTCGAACTCCAGACGAATACAGAAGTTCTAAGGTCAAAAGGCTATATAACTAAGTATTAAGGTAAGAAAAAAATATCGCAATCTTTATTTCTGTGTTGTATGTTTCTGAAGCGTCAAGTTACTATGGCGGCCATTTTGAATTTTGAATCACTAATGGCACATCATTGTATACAAATTATACATGTTATATATTAACTATGTGTATATGATGAAAATTAGTGAGAGACAGAAAGGGAGAGAGAGAGAGAGAGAAAAAATTAATTAACTGATTTTGATTTTTTTTAAAATGTTCAATTTATTTTTTCCAGACTTATGGAGTTCATCTGAGCTACCCAAACCCTCAGGAAGTAATTATATATATTGAGTATATTTGGATGTCAGGATAAGTTTTAATTTTGAAATAACACACTGAATACTAACTTAAACAGATTCTAATGACATACATTTTGTACATATAAGTAATCAAAATATTTCTGAGTTGATAATTTTTTTAATTCAGTTTCCAGTATACTGTAAAACAATTATTATTTGCAACATCTGTTATTCACAAATTGTCAGTTTGACACTTATCTGCTCTGATTGATTTCTATTTTAACTAAGAGATATTTCTTGCACATGAGGAATGGTTGGTTTACAGTAAATCTCCCCCTCCCTGCCCTGCCATATACATTTAGTAACCTTTAAAGGGACATAGACATAATGTTTAAGTTTATATTTTTCTGATCAAACAAAATGACAATGCAAGTGTGGCCATGTCTCTTTATGATTGAAAAAAACAAACACATTTATTTGGATAAATTCTGCTCAGTACTTAATTAAGTTATCACTTTAGTAAATTTTTTGCATTTTAATTGCATTGCATTGTAAACAGGGAATTATTTTATTTCAAACTAACTATAAATCCTGCATTTTCAGAAGATTCTGAAATCAGTGTAGTGCATGAAAACTATCTTAGTTTTGCTTAAAATATACAAGTTTTCACTGTAGTAGATCTTATTTGATATGTGTATAATAAAAACATTGAATTCTTAAATAAAACTCAAAATAATTTTAGGACAAAAGCAACAACTTTGTGAGCAGCAAAATTAAAACCATTCATAGGGACTAAATAACCTAAGAAGGATAATTACAGACATTTGTTAAGAATTTGAGAATTGCTAAACTGATTGTGCTGTTATCCAGTGGTTGGTATTTACAGTGTGCCAAGATAATATTTGATGCTATCTGGAGTTATCTGAACAAAGTCCTGCCAAAGCAACAATCCACTGAAACTGAGACTAAGAGAAGTATAGTGTTGGCTCAACACGATGCCTTCCTAGCCAGCAGACAGAAAATGTATGGAGTGCAAGACAAGAATTTATCATCTCTTCTGAATCTGATTAATAAAGGTTAGTTGAAATATTTTCATTCAATGTAATGCTCTTAACTCGAGAAATGATAAAGTTTTTTTTAGAATAATTAGGTGGGTCTGCAATAGGAAATCAAAGTTTGACATATATGCAGCATACTTGTATTATGCAAGCATTTAGAGAGAGATGGTAGTTTTAATTCATTCAGACGATCATATGGTTTTTGGGGTCGGATGGGGTTAAAATAGCCAGCCAGCGATTCAAAGTTTTACATTAGAATGCATATTAAGAATTTTTAACAAAATTGATTTTCCAGAGTAGAGGGATCACATTGAATCATAAAATATGCAAACTTTTCCAAGTTCTGTTAAATCAACTTTTTGTTTTACAAGCAGTTTGTCTTAGAATAATTCTTCTTTTCCAGTCCAGACAATGGGCAACAATATTGACTCAATTTATTTCATGAAAATATTGTAGAATTAATCTTTTAAAATCATTTACAGAAACAGCAGTGTCAATGTGACTCAGGTGAGCATCATAGCCCATGGGCCTCTTGTTCCAAAATGTGTTTTAATGTGACAGAAAACTGGATTTATATTGCAGAATCTTCAAGCTCACTTTTGGTGACTGGAACCTCAGGATGTGGAAAATCCACCCTGTTGAGCGTGTTTATTTCCAAAGTAAAGTCTGAGTATAGAAGTCAGTTCTGTCTGGTCTATCACTGTGTAGGACACGCAGAGGACAGCACAGGTAAGTCAGGGGACAGCACTGGTAAGTTAGGGGACAGCACTGGTCAATCAGGGGACAGCACTAGTAAGTCAGGGGACAGCACAGGTATGTCAGGGGACAGCACTGGTAAGTCAGGGAACAGCACTGGAGAGTCAGCAGACAGCACAGGTATGTCAGGGGACAGCACTGGTAAGTCAGGGGACAGCACTTGTAAGTCAGAGGACAGCACAGGTATGTCAGGGGACAGCACAGGTACATCAGGGGACAGCACTGGTAAGTCAGGGGACAGCACTGGTAAGTTAGGGGAAAGTGCTGGTAAGTTAGGGGACAGCACTGGTAAGTTAGGGGATAGCACAGGTAAGTCAGGGGACAGCACTGGTAAGTGAGGGGAAAGCACTGGTAAGTCAGGGGACAGCACTGGTAATTTAGGGGACAGCACTGGTAAGTTAGGGGACAGTACTGTAAGTCAGGGGACAGCACTGGTAAGTCAGAGGACAGCAGTGGTAAATCAACAAACAGCACTAGTAAGTCAGGGGACAGCACTCGTAAGTCAGGGGACAGCACTGATCAGTCAGGGGACAGCGCTGGGAAGTCAGGGGTCAGCACTGGTAAGTTAGGGGACAACACTGCAAAATCGGGGACAGCACTGGTCAGTCAGGGGACAACACTGTGGTGGTTTCTTTTTCTTTTCTATATATGGGCTGTAAAAAGGAATTTGTACTTTGTCTTTGAAATTATGAATATGCAATTTTCAGAAGTAGAAATTGAGGCTTCCCACCACAATTGTTAAAATATATATATTGTGATTAATTCTTCTGATTTTGTGCAATCTGAAAGAAAAAGCGACACTGTAGAATAAAACAAAAAACAGATTTGAGGCCTTCTTAATTTTTTTTTTATTTAGCTCACCTTTGGAGCTTCAAATGTAGTTTTGGTTTCAGAAAATAAGTAGCAGTTGTTTTCGAAAGATATCCACTCATCTGGACATGCTGTTAAATATATACGAAAATAGGAACCGTTACTAATTTTTTTTTCATTTGGCTTGTACAATATTTGAAAAGAACTGATTTTTCTTTTTTTCAACAATTTGGCGTACATTTGAATAATCTTTTTGAATATATAAAAAAAAAAAACAAAAAAAAAACAAAACAAAACAAAAATCCCAAAAGCAATGACTCAAACCATGACAGATGCCATACATACAAACACACAAAGAGAGAACATATAACAGTATACAGGAATGTACTGGTACTAACCATACTGTTTTAAGTATTACTAACTGAATGAATAATTCCTTTTCATTCTTCAGACCCTGGCCAGATCCTGCAGAGACTGACAGATGAATTGGAGTTTGCTGTTGATATGATGGAGGGTAGAGGAGAAAGGACCACGCCCAGTAAGACAGAGGTAGAGGACGTGAGAGACATCATAAATCAGCTCTCGGCCAACATCAGTCAGGTCCAGAGTAAAGGCAAACAGTGTATCCTTGTTATTGACGGCGTGGACAAGGTGTCCAAAACATCCAGGACTGAGGAGGTACCACACAATAACTATATATGCTGGGATATAAAAAACTGGCTCTGAAATCTTAAGAGAAACTTTAAGTAAGAGAGCATTTTTTGCTCTTTTAATATATACAGTTAAATTCAAAATACATTTCTGTGTCTCTATAATCTCTTTAATATGGCTAATGGTATTTTTAAGTGATTCTTTTTTTGGTAAATCTGTGTATTGTGGTTCTTTAAGTTTTGAACACTAATGCATAAATGGCCATGCTTTCATTGACATATATTGGTTACATACTATTTTCATGTTTAATTCTGTTTACAGGTTTTGTTCTGGCTTCCGAGAAATCTCCCAGAAGGAACCAAAATGATAGTGTCAGCCAACTCCTCCCAGTCTGATATTGTAGAGGAACTTGTCACCAACAGATCTTACGACAAACTGGAAGTACAGGAATTATCTGAGGAACTGAGACAGGAAGTCTCTGTGGTCAGTCTAACTACCAAACTCTGTGAAGCCGGGATCTTTATATATCTCTCAGTTTCTTCATATATTGGAAAAATACAGAATATATAATGAAAGCTTTTCTCTTTTTGGAAAAAAAAAGCAAAAGAAGAAAAAATTAAAATTGTATAAAATGAACTTAAGTTTTTAAAGAATATTAATTTATTTTGAATTTAATATACTGTAACAGCTCTGTGATGAGTATATGTTGATGTTTTTGAAAATTATTTTAGAAAATGTTGATGGAAGTTGGGAAAGAGTTATCTCCCTCTCAGATGAGGAAAATTAAAGAGTCCAATGCAGCCAAAAATCCCAGATACCTGAAAGTCTTACTGAACGTAAGTTTAATACTGCTAATTTGTCAACAAATTCAGAAGTCGTCAAGTCATTCTCTTCTACGTTAAATCATCTATGCTCTGTTATTTTTGTTTTTCAGGAACTGATTGTGTTTGGGTATTTTCGTCTCCTTGATCAGAAAATTGACTCTCTGTTGAAAAGTGGAAGGTAATGAGCCGAGTTTTGACAAGTTGGGTATAAAATATGATATCATAAGCAAACAATACTTGTATTCATAAACAAAGATAAATATATAAAATATGTAGCAAGAGAAAAAATATATTTAAACCTTTATAATAAATCTGTGCTTGCTTTAGTCCATACTGTAAAATCACTAATTTTTGTAGGGGTTCAATTTTCGTTGTTTTCGAGGTATGGAGAGACCTACAAAGTTATGACTGGCTTGAAATGTGAACTTTCATATGCATTACCACTAAACATTTTCCAACCATGAAATCAAATCCCCACAAACCAATTTTTTTTTACCTCAAACCTCGAAAATTTGACCCCATTGAAATATGCGATTTTACAGTATTTAGAGGAAGTTATTTGGAAATAAAGAGCAAGGTATCTTAGTGATTAAAATCATCATGTATAAAAAGAATAAATAATACCACTCTGCTTCTGATATCATGGAGAAAGCTTAATTCATAGTGTTTCTGTATTTTCTTGCAGTGTTGATGAATTGTTTGAAAAAGTCTTGGAAAGATTAGAAGAAGACTACAGAGAGATTGAATTTGAAGGAAATTTAGTAGAACAGGTAACTTTTCAGAAGAAATTGATTTATTTTGAATTGACCATCTTATTTCTGTTTTCAGCTCTAATGTACAGTGAAAGCTGTCAATCTGACACCTGTGTTATCCATCAAACTGTAAATTCAATACGAAAAAATTTCGTTCCCATTTTACTGATTATAATGTTATTTTACACTTTGCAAACTGGCACACTGTCTAGTCCCACACAAATTTCGTCTTCCAGTGCATGTCAGATTTCACAGGTTTCACTGTAGATTATATTGTTGTATTGTAACTACTGCTATTTATAAGTGACCTGTGCTATATACCTGTCTACTGTTGTAATATAACTACTGCTATTTATAGCTGACCTGTGTTATATACCTGTCTACTTTTGTAATGTAACTACTGCTATTTATAGGTGACCTGTGTTATATACCTGTCTACTGTTGTATTGTAACTACTGCTATTTATAGGTGACCTGTGTTATATACCTGTATACTGTTGTAATGTAACTACTGCTATTTATAGGTGACCTGTGTTATATACCTGTCTACTGTTGTATTTTAACTACTGCTTTTTATAAGTGACCTGTGTTATATACCTGTCTACTTTTGTAATGTAACTACTGCTATTTATAGCTGACCTGTGTTATATACCTGTCTACTGTTGTAATGTAACTACTGCTATTTATAGGTGACCTGTGTTATATTATACACCTATTTACTGGCTATGAGGACAATAGCAAGTTTATCGTTCCCCAAGACAGCAAACTATTTCTTGAGGCGCAGCCGAGGGAAATAGTTTGCTGTCGAGGGGGACGATAAACTTGCTATTGTCCGAATAGTCAGTAAATAGGTGTTTTATTATACCGATGCTGACTTAACTTTTGTTAAATTTTGGGAGTTCAGGGTACACACAATTATTATATTCCATATTATACAGATGCTGACTTAACTTTTGTTACGTCATAATATATACGCGTCACAATCCGTATAAAACCAGAAGTTTTCCGAGATGAAAAGCGAGGGAAACAGAATGCTGCCGGTGAATAGTTTGATGACTATTTCACCATGGGCAGATAGCACAAAAACTATTTCACAGTAGGGGCTGATTGGAAAAGATAGCATGTTTATTCGTCATGTTTTTATATTGAACAAATTCCCAGAGGTATAATAAACCTGTCTACTGTTGTGTTCAATGTAACTACTGATATTTATAGGTGACCTGTGTTATATACCTGTCTACTATTGTAATGTAACTACTGCTATTTATAGGTGACCTGTGTTATATACCTGTCTACTGTTGTATTGTAACTACTGCTATTTATAGGTGACCTGTGTTATCTGCCTGTCTACTGTTGTAATGTAACTACTGCTATTTATAGGTGACCTGTGTTATAAACCTGTCTACTGTTGTAATGTAACTACTGCTATTTATAGATGACCTGTGTTATATACCTGTCTACTGTTGTAATGTAACTACTGCTATTTATAGGTGACCTGTGTTATATACCTGTCTACTGTTGTATTGTAACTACTGCTTTATAGGTGACATGTGTTATATACCTGTCTACTGTTGTAATGTAACTACTGCTATTTATAGGTGACATGTGTTATAAACCTGTCTACTGTTGTATTGTAACTACTGCTATTTATAGGTGACCTGTGTTATATACCTGTCTACTGTTGTAATGTAACTACTGCTATTTATAAGTGACCTGTGTAATATACCTGTCTACTGTTGTAATGTAACTACTGCTATTTATAGATGACCTGTGTTATAAACCTGTCTACTGTTGTATTGTAACTACTGCTATTTATAGGTGACCTGTGTTATAACTGGTTATAAACCTGTCTACTGTTGTAATGTAAGGTGACCTGTGTAATATACCTGTCTACTGTTGTAAAGAACTACTGCTATTTATAGGTGACCTGTGTTATATACCTGTCTACTGTTGTAATGTAACTACTGCTATTTATAGATGACCTGTGTTATCTGCCTGTCTACTGTTGTAATGTAACTACTGTTATTTATAGGTGACCTGTGCTATCTGCCTGTCCAGACAAGGGATGTCCGAAGCAGAACTAACAGACATGTTCTCTATCCCCTCCCATATCTGGTCACCATTCTTCTTCTCAGTGGAAAAGTACTTCATCAACCAAAGGGGTCTTATTCAGTAAGAAAGTTTTATTTTGTCAGTAGATCTTATTCAGTGAAATTTTTTTTTTAGTCAAGGGTGAAAAAATATATTGATTAATTTTACAAAAGTTGGTTTTCACATTTTCTGATGAAAATGTATTTTCTCTTTTTGAATTCTAACAACATTTGAATTGTCCGATAAACATTAATGATAAGTACCTTCTGTTGACATAATTATCCTGGAACAATAACAGCTGTATTAAGAATTTACCTGTTGTTTTTTTTTTTGTTCATCAAAAAATTCAAGTCCCCTCGAATACTTTCTGTACTTTCATGACTGTTAAATAAATGAATTTAAAAAAAAAGACAATTAAAGCTTTGCAAGCAAGCTTTCCGTGAATTATCTTGATGTATTCTTTATCAGGTATGAATGGTAGAATTTTCACAAAAATAACAATTATATAGTCTGCTTTATGATCATCACAGTTATAATGGTATTTTTTCATTCAAGGTTTGGGTTTTCGGAATTTAGAGATGCAGTCAAAAGAAAATACTTAGCAGATGAAAATTTGAGGTAACACTGAAGAAAAATAAATAATAATGATTTTTAATAGTACATTAATATTTCAATACTTATTCTTAATTTCTCACCTTAATTTTTATGTCATATTACAGGAAAAAGTATGTGCAGTGCATAGCTAATTATTTTGAGGGACAAAGACAGGTATGAACTTAATTAAGTATTTTTGAAAAAGTGTTAAAAGTTTTTAGAATAAAATTGATTTAATTTATTATGCCCCCCTTAAAAGAAAGGAGGGCATATTGCTTTACTGCTGTCTGTCGGTCTGTCTGTAGGTCCACTTAGTTTCCGTTCATTTTATTCACAATCGTTGTACATACTGAAATAAAATTTGGTATACAGATTTATCAGATGAATATCTAGGCCAAGTTCTGTTTTTCGTACGATTGCACCATTTTTGACAGAGTTATGCCCCTTGGACTTAGAAAAAAAATCCAATTATTTGCAGTTTCCATTCATTTTCTTTGCAGAGGTTGCACGTACTGAAATGAAATTTGGTATACAGATTTATCAGATAAATATCTAGGTCAAGTTCTGTTTGGGTACAGTCACACCATTTTTGACAGAGTTATGCCCTTTTGGACTTGGAAAAATTCCAATTTGGGGGTAGGGGGCATAGGTGTTTTACAAATTAACATCTCTTGTTTTTTAAAAAATTTCTGCAACTTCTGCAATATTCATGTCCACTGAATTAAACTTATAATATGGTAAGACGGAATAAAAATTGTTCATCATTAACTTATCATTTGTTAGAAACGGGGGAGGGTTTTTGGAAAAGAGGATATAAAAGGATGTTATTTCAAATTCAAATTTCTTTTATAAGAGCCAGAAAATGAAACTTAGTGTGTCTGTGTTCTATGACCTAACTATTCTGGACAATTGAACATGATAATGTATGTGCTAGCTAGAAAGTATCTTACGTTTTATAATGTTTTTTTTTTCAGAAACTAACAAAGCTACACATGTTGAAGAATAATGAATTTGCAAGAATATCTTTAGAACTGCCATTTGCATATCATACCTTACATGAAACAGAAAAATTAGCAGAGGCTTTGTCCGACTTGTCATTGCTGAATTATCTAATAGAGTGAGTATAACATGGAATTCAACCAACAGAATACCAAAAGTACTTAAACTTATATCTAACCTTTCTGATAATTATTCTGTACTCATTTAGGTACTCACTCATTATTTCGGGGGTGTATAAAAGTAAATATAAGTAGCATAAATCCTGGAATTTTTTACCCCAGGGAATGGAAATTTGAGTGTGGGGAAAATGTTTTATTTTTTATTCATCTTTCTGTTGATTTTAAATGCCAATTTGGACAATATCTGAATATATATTCATAATATTAATAAATATATTAATTACTATCATGAATTTATCAATATTTTGAGTGGTGAAATACATGAAAGCTTTATTTTAATTAAGATATTTGTGGCATCACACATACATGTACATCAATTAAGGCATTGAATGGATAAATCTAATGTTTTACATTAAATATTCATCAGGAAATGTTTGTAATGCATGTATATGTAAAATTGTTTTTATGTGGGCATTAAAATGTCAAAACTTGAATAAAGCACTGAGGTACTGTCTTTTCTACCTGGTTTTTATGTATTATATAACTCTCCTTGAATGTAAATAAAGCCTGGTGTTATTTTCCAGTGGAGATCGGTACTTACCAGAATTGTATGACCTCTGGAAGTCCACCGGTTACCCTTGGGACGAGATCACAGGAAAGTATCTAGCAGCCGTGGATCTACAAGTAGCGGAACTGTACATAAACAAACAGGAAGACGGGGTGTTGACAAGGAGAGCCCCGGCCTTATGGTTTGTACACATACTTGTATGGATTTCAGCTTTCTTGAAAAAATCAGCCAGCTTATATGTTTAAACTGTCAGATGTTTTCTGTTAATTATAAATAAACTTCAATTTTTTTCTGAAGAAGCACAAATGTAAATTTAAGAAAAGGAGTTTTTAAATATGAATAAGCCTTTTACCCAAATTGATTAAAAACAGAGTACTAAATCGGAATTCTGGAAAAAATACTGAACAATAGTTAGCAATCCTAGAGCATTTGACTAATCTATATAAATTCTTCTTACCCAAATTATTTAATTATTAAATTTTTCATAGGGTCATGAACAAGTGCTATAGGTAGATATTCCACATATAGGTCATGAACAAATGCTGTTAGTATTCCATATATAGGTCATGAACAGCTGCTTATATGTAACATCTGTAGGTCATGTACACACACTTTTGGTTTTTCATAATAAGGCCATGAATACTGTGGTTGTTCCATCTTTAAGTGATGAACAAATGCTGTAAATAGTCGATCTTTAGGTCATGAACTCTGTAGGTTATGGCCAAGTTCTGAGGCTGTTTCGTCTAAAGATAATGAACAAGTGCACAGGAGTTGCAGCTATAGGTCGTGAATAAGTGCTAGTGGTGTTACATCTGTAGTTCATGAACAATAGCTGCAATTGTTTCATCTATCATGGTACATTAAAGCACATAAAAGACTGTAGGATCGATGCCCAAATACAAATTTACCTTAAGATGAATTTTATTGCCTTTATTATTTTAATAACTTATTTTTTTTTTGGATGCAAACCTTATTCTTTCTTTTTTTAAGGTAATAGATGATCTCTGGAATATAAACAGATTGCTTGATTATGTCCATTATTTTAATGGATGTGAAAAAGTCTTGGGGAGAATTCTGGACATTAATGAGAAAAATGTAAGTACAACAGCTGTTTAAATATATTTGTTGTACATTTTTTTGGCGGAGAAATTAGAGAAAATATTAGTTTACAAACTTACTTGTTCTAGATATGAAAATTGACACTGACATGAATTTTTAAGGTTACCTGAGTAAAACTCAGGTGACCTATTGCTATCTGTTTTCGTCCGTCGTCATACATCGCTCGCCGTATAGTTTGTTGTACGTCGTTCGTCGTCAATCAGTCGTAAACTTTTGAACAGTTTCAGCTTCTTCTCTTGAACCACTAAGCCAATTTCAACCAATTTTGGCATATAGCATTTATGGGTGAAGGGGAACAAAAATTGTGAAATTCATGGCCCCTGCCCCCCCTGGGGCCTGAGGGTGGGACCAAAACCACTAAAATTAATGCAATCTTTAAAAATCTTCTTCTTTACTCCTGGGCATCAAGCAGTCAAACTGTTGGCATGATTGTAATCAATATTGAGTCCTCTACCAAAATTGTGAAATTCATGGCCCCAGGGCCAGGGATTCTGGGGCTAGGGCGGGGCTATATAGATTTTATAGTGAAAATGCATTATTTCTTTGAAAATCTTCTCCTCTGCTCATGGATGTTAAACAAACTAGCTGAGTACAAAGTTATGATGATCAAGAGTGCCTCTTTCAAAATTGAGAATTTCATGGCCCCAGGGTCAGGGGTTGTGGTGTGAGGGTGGGGCTCTATTGATCATAATGTGAAAATGCATAAATTCCTTGAAAATCTTCTTCTCTGCTCCTGGGTATTAAATAAACTAACCAGGTACATAGTTATTATGAGCAAGAATGCCTCTTTCAAAATTGCGAATTTCATGGCCCCTGGGTTGGGGGTTCTGGTGTTAGGGCGGGGCTCTATTGATAATATAGTGAAAATACATTTATTCTTTAAAGATCTTCTCTGCTCCTGGGTATTGAATAAACTTACCAAGTAAAGTTTATGTTGAACAAGAGTGGCTCTTCCAAAATTGTGAATTTTATGGCCCCTGGGTCAGGGGGTTCTGGTGTTAGGACAGGGCTCTATTGACTATATAGTGAAAATGCATCAATTCTTTGAAAATCTTTTCCTTTGCTCCTGGGTAATATTCCAATGATTGAAGTACATATTTATGATAAAGAAAGGTGCCACTTCCAAAATGATTAATTTCACTGCCCTTTGGTCAGGCATGCTTTGAAATCTGCTCTTTGGTTTTAATCAACCTTTTATGATGAAATAAAATTTATGATAAGATTTCCAAAATTTTGAAATATATGGCCCCAGGGTCAGTGGTTCCTTTGGGAAGGGGTGCACAAATGGTGGTTGTTACATGATACTCAGGTGACCTATAAGGCCCGTGGGCCTCTTGTTTAATTAAAATGTAGAATAAAACAAGTTTAAGAACAATAAAACTGTCCAAAAGGGACAAATACCCCCATTAGGTTTTTGAGAGAAGGTGTCAAATCACTAATACAAGTATTGATGTTCACAATTTGTTTAAACATTTTAATAGAGTGAAAATTTACATGGCGGCCTTATCGTTGTGCAGACTTATGTTAGTGATAGTACACTATGTATATCTGAATATTCCCTGTGCCACTATCAATTAAAAATTAAGCAAAGAAGAAAAACCTAGGAACTCTCCTTTTGTGATTTTAGTACAATGAAGTCAACAAATCAAGGAATTTGACAAGGGAAGAGGCTTTGTACATGCTAGCAGTCATGTATCATCACAATAGCAAACTGCAGGAAAGTACTGAGATTCACCAGCAGGTGCTAGAAATTCGAGAAAAGTAAGCCAGACAATTTATTCAGTTATGATCTTTTTAATATTTCCTATGATCAATTTTATTGATAAAAAATCTAAGACATTGACCATCTAATGTAAGACAATCTAATTAGCATTGGGGATTTATTTAGATTTTATTTATTTTGTTCACTTTAGGAGAGTACCAGATATGTCAACTGCAGACAAGTCAGATCTGGCAAAATTAGGTCACTCTTACAATGGAATTGGCACAAATTATCAAATCACAGCAGATTATGAAAAGGTCAGTTTATATTAACCAACCATCATTTGCATACATATTTATACTCCCGCTCCAAAGGAGAGGGGAGGGGGAATATACTGTTTACCCTTGTGTATCTGTTTGTCTGTCTAGCAGACAGCTATGTCTGTAATAAATTTTTGGTTGCAGTTAATTTTCTTAGCAACTACTCATTGTAGATGCTTTAAATGTTAGCACATTCTTTGCCTAGGCATGACATATGATTGGGTTAATTTTTGTTTAAATCCGATGTCAACTTCAAGATTATGGGGAAAAAATATCTAAAGTATTGAAATTGAATATATCCTGGAAAAATATCGTAGGATTTTATAATGAGTTCAATGAAACAACAAAGATTTTTAATAAAGTCATATCAATTGTAGGATACAAAATAGACAAATTTAAAATGAAATATAGGTTGCAAAACTAAATAGTAAATGCAATGTTATCTTTCTCGAAATCATCTATTCATCTTTGTATTAGTATTTTATTATAGCAAAGAATGTTTAAAGTGTTAAATCCAATTACCATCTTATAAAAGTTAGCAGAAAAACTATAATTTATTTTCTATATACTCTGATAAGTATAAATATGTAATTAAATAGATATTTTATCTACATATTTATTCCTTTTGCAGAAGAAATGTTTTTCAATAATATATTTATGCATATATGTGAAAATGAAATGTTAGCAATGATAAATAACCACAATTTTTTCTTTTTCTATTGTGTATAATTTTGTAAATTGAATATTGAAAAATAATACGGATCCAGGGAGCTCCTGGCACCTTAAGTGAGGTTATAAACAGAGGGCTTTTGCAGAAGTTTTACCTCAATATTCGTTGTATGTTATTGGAAATGAATGTATTATAAAAAAAACTTCCTGTTCATCCGTGTGTCTGTCCGTAATATACATAACACATTTTCGTCACAGTTTTCTCAGCAACTAGCTACTCATTGTAGGTACTTGAAATTTAAGCACATTCTTTGCTGAGGCACCCCATATGATGGGATTCATTTTTGTACAAATCTGATGTTGCAGTTTTCTTACCAACTACTTATCACAGATGTATGAAATTTTAGCACACTTTTTGTTATATGTAAATATATTGAAAGGAAAAAGAAATGCAGGGTAAACTCTTTGAGGGAAAAATGTATCTTTCAGACATATCTTCCAGTATTCCAATCTAACATCTAAGATCAATTCTAATTAATTGTAAATGAAATCTAATTCAATTTGGACCAATAATTCATGACTTTAAGAAACTCATATGAAAGCCCTTTACCCCCCAAAAATTAAAAATTGAAATTCTCATAATCTCACGTGTCTTCTTCGTGCAACTGTAACTGTCACAGCTTTGATTCTCCTTTGCATGGTGTTAATCATTGTGTTTATCCTTCCAATAGAGATATTGTTCAACTCCTTTGACAAGGCAGCCCTTAGTTGATCCAGACTACTAGCTATAGGACATTTTGAACCCTATTGTCCACTTAGATAGGAAGATGAAGCGAGTAACTGGTTTATACTAAAAATCGTCAGATTTTATAACACAAAAAATTTTCAAACATTTCACTGCAATAGGCCTAACAGATGAATTTTTTTAAAAAGCTCTAGTAGTATATAGTTTTTGTGCATTATAATTTAAACTAAACTTAAATTTCAAATGTATCTTCCCTAGCTTTCTTTTCACAGGCTGATGAGTATTTGAAAAAGTCTTTGGAGTGTGCAAAGATAGGGAATGCAAAAAAAGATATGGCGAGTTGCTATCAGAATTTGGGCAATATATGCCTGGCAACAGGGGATTATCACAAGGCTATGGAATATTTTGAAGAGGCAATTCAGGTGAGGCTGCATCTTCTCAACAAAAAAAAACACCAGTATTTTTCATGCTCTTCAAAATATTTAAAAAGATGAACTCCCACAACTAAATTATCAAAGGCCTTTTTCTGTATAATTAATAGAATGAAAATAATCTACATCTTTATTTTTACAAGAATAAAGAAGATTGATCTGATTGAAAATGTCAGTGGATATGTAGTAATATTTCCATTTCTAAATTTTTTCTCTATGATAACCATTGAAAGTAAGCGGAGTTGATTTCCTGATAATTCTGCCGGAATGTAAATTAAGCAGGTCGATAGGTAAGGAGCTATGGAGGCCTAGTATGCATGCATATATCGTGCGCATCTGTCTCTGAGTCTGACGCTATGGAGGCATGAAAATTTCGTGCGGCTGGTGTTGTGTTCGGCGAGGCCTATTAAAATTGGGATGGGAATCCTCCGTGTAATTTAAATCTTTGTCTGCATATTTAAAGTCTAAATCTACAATTTTATTTCACAATGAAATGGAAATATAAGGAATCACTGTCTAGTTAGTATAGTATGCCAGGGACATCAACAATAGTGGGAAACATGGGATAATTTATGCATAACGGGCTTTTCCCGTTATGAAAATTATCCCATGTTTCCCACTATTGTTGATGCCCTGGAATACTATACTAACTAGACAGTGATTCCTTAATAATTTTGCTTTATTTTAAACATAATTTGTTAGATCTGCACTTGTTAGGTTCACAAGATATTTTAAGGGCATGGGGAGTGAAAATCACTTCATTTTAAGCATCGGTTATTAGGGTGTTAAATACTTTAAAAGTGTCAATGATTTGGAGGAATACTGATTTTCAAGTATACCAATATATCATCATAATATTGTGTGTTACTCATTATTCTCAATGAAATGCAGTTCCCTGCAATTATTATCAAAATCAGAATGGGTAGTTTTTTACATGTAGAGCGAGGAACAAAAAAATACACACATGTGCATGTATACTACTCAAAATTTGGTAAGGATCATAGAATTTTTTCTATATATTTAGATAATCAATAACTGCATAAACTGGCAATATTGTGTCCAAGTGCAATAAAAAATGTCTTCAACAAACTTGCACGTGCATTTCATGTCATGGAAATGGTTTCTAGTCACAGTTTATACTTTTGCTACAATTGCACGATCTTCACTCAGGCATCGGTGTATGATTCGATCTTTCTAAGATTTAAAAAAAACTCACCTGAGTGTTTTCGTTTATCAACACAATGGCCCCTCAACGTGTAAGGCGTCGCCTGACGACAGAACAACTAGGTAGATGTATTGGAATGCGTGACGCTGGCTATTCACAACGTGACGTTGCAAATGTACTAAACGTCAGCCAAAGCGTTGTAAACAGGGCCTGGAACCGACGGCAAACTTTTAATACAGCAGCACACCGACATGGGGGTGGTTGTTAGAGATCGACAACTCAACGCCAAGAACATTTTGTGGCTCTTAAGGCAAGACGCCACCCCTTCTGGACAGCAATCAGCCTGCGTAACGACCTCCTGAACGCCTCGGGGGTGAATATGTCGACTCAGACGATACGGAATCGGCTTCACACTGCAGGGCTCAACTCGAGAAGGGCATGTGTTCGAATCCCTCTGACTGTGCGACACCGGCAGGAGCGATTGGACTGGGCTGAAGATCATGTCTTTTGGACACAGAACGGTTTGGTTCCAGTTCTATTCACCGATGAGTCCATGTATTGTTTGGACTTTACAGACAGGATGCACCGAGTGTGGCGACGACGACATGAACGTTTTCATGATACCCACATCAGTGAACATGACCGTTATGGTGGTGGTTCCATCATGGTCTGGGGTGGAATCAGTTGGGATGGAAGAAGAGATCTTCATGTCCTGGAGAGTGGAACAATGACTGGGTGCGGTACCGGGATGAGATCCTCGATGTTTACGTCAGACCTTACGCTGGTGCTGTTGGCCCTGAGTTCATCCTGATGGATGATAACGCCCGTCCACATCACGCCAGGGTGGTGGAGCAGTACCTTCAGCAGGAGACAATTGTCCGTATGGACTGGCCAGCACACTCGCCGGACTTAAACTCGATTGAGCATGTATGGAACATGCTGCAAGTTGCCTTTTCACGCCGTAGAACACAACCCACGACTTTGGCAGAGCTGGAAACGCCCTCATTGAAGAGTGGAACAACAATCCCATTGGAAACATCCAGTCGCTTATTGACAGCATGACTCAACGTTGTCAAGCCGTCATTGATGCAAGGGCAGGCCATACCCGGTATTGACACTTCAGCGACTAAGTGTAATGATGGACTTTCCCCCAAAACTGTGTAATTTTTTTCTCTGGTTTGCTATAAACTTTTTGTAATGAAATGCCTTTTGCTATTGTTATCAGATTTCAAGCATTCCTTTTTGATAAAAGTTCATGTTGTTCATAAATACCCGAGTAAACACATTTCTGAGTTAAATTTTAGTCTGTTGTTATGTTAGTGGTAAATTACACAAATATAACCTAGTGATCCTTATCAAATTTTGAGTAGTTAAATATTGGTTTTGTTGATAACTTCAGTCTTGTTATAATGGTCTACCAGGTATATGTATTACAGTCACATTTAGATAAAAAAAAAGGTACTGATAAAAATATTTTTGTCATTTTATAATTCTTCATCTAGTTGACAAAAGAGGTGTTTTTTGGCCATCAGCCATTAAGCTTAGGACTGCTATATAATGACTTGGGAGTCTGCTGCAGGAGGCTGAATCAAGTAGATAACGCTGAGAAATATTACCAGATGTAAGTCAACATTAGATTCTTTAACATATAATAAGAGACTCTGGGTATTTATCTACAATTTCACTGCAATCTGTATCAATTTTTGTAGTATATTTAAACCTTAAATGAAAGCAGTACGTTCAGGTTGCTGCATTAAAGTGGGTTAAACATTAAGAATGGCCAAGAAATGTATTTAGGCTGGTACAAAATGTCCCTAGAAGAATTTTTTAATTTTGATCAGGTCTCTTGATGTGAAGAGAAATACAGTGAGTAATCGTCACCCTCTTCTTTGTCAAACTTACGTGTCCTTAAGCGCTATAGAGACATTGAAGTACAACTATCAAAAGGCTCTGGAATATAACCAGTTAGCAGCAGAGATTTACAAGGTGAGTAGAAACTTACAGGGTTTGTAAAATTTTACAGGGTATGTAGAAATTTACAAGGTTTGTTGAAATTTACAGGTATGTAGAAATTTACAAGGTTTGTCGAAATTTACAAGGTATGTAGAAAGAAATTTACAAGATAAGCAGAAACTCATAGGGTACCAGTACCAGTAAACAAAATCTTTCAGGTAATAGTGGATATCATCTGGATAACAGATGATGAAAAGATTTTTTGACCATGAACTGTAAAATAAAGATAACTCTTATAATCTATGACAAATTTAGTTTTAATTTCATCTAAAATCTCAAAATGAATTCCCTTTAATTCTTTCATCGTTGTCCACTTTCCAGTACTTAATTTTCATGGTAAGGAATAAATTCATAATCAAGGAAAAATGCATTCTAGAGTGTACTATGAATATTGGCAACATTTGAAAACTCCCACCAGTAAACAGCATACTATTTATGTTGCTATCTCAATTATTAAAACTATAGCCATTAATGTTGTCTGTTAAGAATAACTGTTTCCATTCCTTTTCTAATGTATGAGAAGCTTAATTAGCCCAGAGGTTTTGTGGTTCTAATGCTTACATTGTTATTAATAGCAGCATCTTATCATTATTCCATCTCATAATTATTAAAACATATTTCTCCATTTTTCCAATGCCAATTTGTCATTTTTAGTTAAATTTTCTTAAAACTTTCAGAATTGAAATCAATTCAAAAAGGCCGGTACATGATGACAAAGTATTATTTAAATCTAGCTTGCATACAAAGTTTGATATGCAAAAATAAATATCTCTTAATAAGATAGAATACTTTTTTTGTTCATGTAAATCTAATTCATTTTTAAGTATTGAGCTTTTTTTTTTCACTTGCCCATGAACATGTGCCTGTTAAAAATTCATTTGCCCTCTAAAGTTCACTAGCCTTGGGTGTTTGGCATTGGGATTTGTCAGCCCTAGGTAAACAGAACTTAATTAACAGGGCAAGGAGAATTTTAGAGGGTAGTAAAACAGAATTTGACAGGGTCAGCAGAATTTTCCAAATTTATTTAGCAGAAATTTACAGGTTAAAATGCAAAATGTTAATGAAGCAAAAAGAGTGTGCAAAAATTTATAACTGAATATTGCAAGTAACATGCAGTGGATTTGAAAGCATAATGTAAGGTTAATAAGATCTTTGCTCTGTGACTCAAGATCATGCACTGTAAGCACTACATCACTTGAACAACCAATGTTTAGTATAATAAGACCTCACCTTAACATTTAACTTTAAAAAATAATAACTTTCAGTGTGACGTGTCACTATACATGTACAATCAGTTTGACAATTAAAATTTCTGAATTTTCATGTAGTACTGATTTTTTATTATCATATTACGCTCTCAATGAAAAAGACTTAAAAAGAGACATATTAAAATTGTTAATTTAAATTAATTAATTAAAAAAAGGAGGTAACTGGAGCCAAAAGTATGGACAGAGCCAACCAGTATGAACAACTATGAAATACATTTAGCATTTTCTCAGCCAAAATCTTTAAAAAAAAAAACACTCTTTGAAACTTTTAATTAAATATACTTTATCTAAAATAAAGTTATAACTTCAATTAATCCATCAAAGTATCATTTTTCTGAATTCTAAAGCCCTTAATGTCATTTTTATGCCCCGCCATGAATATGGCCGGGGCATATTTGATTTGATTTAAACATATTTTATTGAACACAATCAATGGGATTGGACACAAGTTATACCAACTTAGATTGTCCTCTCCAACACAAACAAAAATAACAAGAATATATACACGTGATGCCGGGGCATATAGTGTTTGTCATGTCCGTCTTCCGTCCTTCCGTCTTTCCGTCCTTCTGTCCTTCCGTCCTTCCGTCACACTTTGCGTTTAGCTCTGCTCAAAGCTAAGTTTCAAAGAAACCATCCAAGATATTTTCATCAAACTTCATATGCTGATAGATATTGATGAGAGCTATGCAACTGCATCAACATTTTTTGACCTTGACCTTTCCTTTGACCTTGACCTCACTTTTGTTAAATTAGTGTTTAGCTCAGTTTTAAACATACCATTCAAGATGGATTTATCAAACTTCACATGTTGATACAAACTTGCATGGATGATGCATCTAGGGATGAACACTACCAGACTTGCTTCGGATGCTGGATCTGACCTACATTTTCCAGATGAGTGACCAGATTTAAGTTTTTGGAGCAGGTCCATTCCTAAGGAATTATAAGCCCTACTTGGACCAAACTTGCATGGATGATGCATCTAGGGATGGACACTACCAGACTTGCTTCGGATGCTGGATCTGACCTATATTTTCATTCCCAAGTAACTATAAGCCCTACCTGAACCAAACTTGCATGGATGATGCATCTTGGGATGGACACTACCAGACTTGCTTCGGATGCTGGATCTGACCTATATTTTCCAAACAAGCAATTCAGCTGCATCACTATTCAAGATATTCTGATCAAATTTTAAACACATACAAATTTTCATGTTGCTTTACTAATTCATCCTCGGCGGGGCATTCATGTCCTATGGACATATTTCTAGTTTGTATTCTATCTTTGTACTTAACAGGAAAGTGGGACTCCAGAAAATGATGTTAATTATGCAAGATGCAGAGAAAACATCATTGTGAATTTGGTTAATTCAAACAGGATGGCAGAAGTTGTGGAATTATACTTACCATTTTGTGAGTTAGCTTTTTGACCCTTAAAACATTAAATTATCCTGAAAAAAAAATATAGTGTAAAAAAGTAAAAAGTTGGCAATGTCCACCATATTTTAGCTCACCTGAGCCAAAAGCTCAAATGAGCTTTTCTGATCAAAATTTGTCCGTTGTCTGTCGTTGTCGTCGTAAACTTTTCACATTTTCATCTTCTTCTCAAGAACCACTGGGCCAATTTCAACCAAAGTTGCTACAAAGTATCCTTGGGAAAAGGGGATTCAAGTTTGTTCAAATGAAGGGCCACACCCTTTTCCATGGGGAGATAATTATGAATAAGGGAAAAATTAATAGCATTTTTTAAAAATCTTCTTCTCAAGAACAACTGGGCCAGGAAAGATGAAACTAATGTGGAATCATCCTAAGGTAGTGTAGATTCAAATTTGTTCAAATCATGACCCCCAGGAGTAGGGTGGGGCCAAAATGGTCGATCAAAGTTTTACACAAGAATATATATAGGAAAAATCTTTAAAAGTCTTCTTCTCAAGAACCACTGGGCCAGGAAAGATGAAACTCATGTGGAATCATCCTCAGGTGGTGTTCATTCAAATTTGTTCAAATCATGACCCCTGGGGGTAGGGTGTTGCCAAAATGGCTGAACAAAGTTTTACATAGAAATATATAGGAAAAATCTTTAAAAATCTTCTTCTCAAGAACAACTGGGCCAGGAAAGATGAAACTCATGTGGAATCATCCTCAGGTAGTGTAGATTCAAGTTTGTTCAAATCATGACCCCCAGGGGTAGGGTGGGGCCAAAATGGCTGACCAAAGTTTATGGCCGACCATAGGAATTTATAGGGAAACCTTTTAAAATCTTTTTTCAAGTATTCAAAGCCATACTAAGTAATATTTATATGGAATCATCCTCTGGTAGTGTAGATTCTAGCATGATCAAATCATGATCCCCTGGAGGGTTAAAATTCAAGCCTCCCCCCAACCTCAGTAAACTTTCAGTTCTGATCTGATATGTGCTTTTTCCTAGCATGCTCAGGTGAGTGCTGTGGCCTCTGGGCCTCTTTTTTATTAATACTATCAATATCTTTATTTTATTTGCCATGAATCTTTAACACTATTGCAGAATATTAATCTACCTACAAAGAAATGAGATAAGAGATGTTAACCTAATTTTCTGGCTCTTTTCAGTTGAGTTTTTGGAGAAAGAAATGAACAGTGGCAATGTACACCTTGTAAATGGAACATTGCCATTGGTACATGCCGACATAGTGAAATACCTAATACAGACCAAACAAGATGAAGTTTCTCAAAGAATTCTCAAAACATTAATCAAAACCAAAATTGTCATTCCAATATATTATGTCTATCTTGATGAAGTTAACAAGAGACTTAATAATCCCGGTGAAAGGGCACCAAAAGCAGATTGGAGTGAAGGGGCCATGTCTGTTGATGAGGCACTTCAGAAGTTTGTATTTTAGTTTTATAATAATGTCTTACACAACCTATTTGTTAAATTATTAATGTTTTAGGAAGTATGTAAAATGATTTTAAAAAATGATACTTAAAATACATGATACTCTTCAAATTTTTGAAGTACCCTAGTAACTAGTTGCTTTGATACATTTTAGATGGCCTGCAGACAGACGTCTACTAGAATATAAATTTAGAAATCTGATTGATGCAGGGAATTCAGGGACACTTATTGATTCATTCAATGATGTGTGTCCAAGGATCTATAACTTTGGTAATCTGTTGAACTTTGTCCTGGAGATGTTTGTAACATCAAAAATATTCAACAATAAGATGTTTCTTGAATTTAACATCAATGCTCTGAATCATCTTCCAGATGATGAAGTGGACTGCTTTCTGGTTAGTTCCAAAAAATGGAATTAAATTGTTATTCGTGGAGAAAAACAATTTGGTTTTGGTTATGCTCCACCATGAATATGACTGGAGGATATAGAGTTTATCATGTCTGTCTTTTGACCACCCATCTGTTCTTCAGTTGCACTTTCCATTCAACTTAGCTCAAAGTTCAATTTCATAGAACTATTCATAATATTTTTCTCAAATTTCATATGATGATACATATTGATAAGAGCTCTACAATAATATAAACATTTTTTTACCCTGACCTCACTTTTCTCAAATTACTGTTTAGCTCAGTTTTAAAGAACCATTCAATATAGTGTAATCAAAAACCATATGCTGATACATACTGAAGTAAGGTACTCAACTACATCAACCTTTTTTTTGACCTTGACCTTTCCTTTGACTTTACTTTTTCTCAAATTACGGTTTAGCTCAGTTTTAAAGAAACAATTCAAGATACTAATATATAGTTTTATCAAACTTATATGCTGATAGTTCAAGTGACAGCCATTCAACTGCGTCAAAACTTTTAACCTTGAACTTTCCTGTGACATTGACCTCACGTTTCTTTAATTTGTATACTGCTTAGTTACAGAGGTACATATTAAGAACTGTTATGAAGGGGGGAATAACAATAAGTTATTGTTTGTTTTATATATAAATCTTTATTTTGAAAAAAAAAGACGTCTTAACATTTCTGTTATTTTACTTGATTAAATTTTATTTAAATCTATCTCTTTTTCTGTAGAACTGTGTGAGAAACACAGCTGAAAGTTATGAAAGAGAGAAACAGCCAGAGAAAGCTTTAGGATACTACAAACAGTGGGCAGAACAAGACAAGGATAACCCACAACCATATTTAAAAGTAAGTATTATTAAGCCCTGCCATGAAAATACTGGGGGTATATGCTATTTTGTTTGTTATGTCTGTCTTCTAACTTAGAAATATTAATTATTGATACATCTTAATTATGTGTTTTATGTTTGAAAATTTTACACCATGGAGAAACCATTATACACCAGTAAAGAAATCATTTTGGACTTTCACAGCCTGGGCATGTACCCAATATCTTCTGATTTTTACCTTTTATATTCACCCCCAATGTTTATTGATTTTAAACTCCATTTAAATCAAGCTGAAGTACATGTAAGCTCTTCTGATAGAATTTTATGTTGTCTGTCATCATTTGAAAATTTTCATTGTTCCATTGTCTCGGGAATCATAATCC
>PRKT01000370.1:221513-283142 GCA_003671525.1 Saccostrea glomerata | reverse complement strand
TATTTATTTAACATATTGACTGCTTTAATTTGAAAATGAATACTAGTAACAGCAATTAGTTCATTGTTGTGCCAATTTGCTCCAAGATTTCCCAACCTCGAAAACTGCATATTCTTTGAGGATCATACTTTCTTATATGATTGCCCATATTTCTTAAAATAATCACTGGTTTTATATTTACAGGCTACTTGAATCTTCAATTTATACTCTTTTTAGTTAAAATCTGAAAAAAAAATTAAAAAGAATATCATTAACATATATTACATTGTAAGTAAAAGAAAATATTGCACTTTGATGAAAAAAAATAAATCAATCGCTTTAAAAATTCAATTTTAGTTTAATATTATGCAAAAAAAAATTAATTTAAACAATAACTCAATGATCAAGTCAGTGTTATATATATATATATATATACCGTTATGTTGTGAAAAGTCATTGTATACTTATCTGAGTAAGGGATATATTCATATAGGTTTAAGTGAATTTTGATTCAAGTTAATGGATTTTTTTTAATGTTAAAACACATTTTGGTAGTAAAAGGAATTGATGAATATCTTTTCTTGATTAGATAGGGGGTGGGCTTGGGGCATATAAATAGCAGGGAATATGCTTTATTCTTGTTTTACTTCCAGGTTCTAAATTTTAAGTTAATTCTTTACTTTTTGTAGATTTTAACTATGTGGAATCTTCTAGAGGAGGCAGAAAAAGAAATGAATAAGGAGTCGTAAAGACAGTTGGATATTGTCAGTTTAAATGTAGCATTCCATAGGTTTTTACCTAATTAAAGTAGTGATAGGATGTAACATCTACATAAGATACTAGAAGATGAAAATTTACAAAATATATACTGTCTACAACCATTCTACTAGTATGTGCAATTGATTAAAATAATAGTACCTCGGACATGGAAAGTGTCAAATTACGCAATATTGCAAGTTTTCTCTTACAATCTTATATAAGGGTAGTACTATATACCAAAATCCTAAGAGAATTGTCAGAATATTTATCTCAATGAGTAAATTTTCTTTCTTCAATAAAATATATAGTGATTAGTACGGCAGGTAATTGTTACCTATCATAAAAAAACAGATAATTTCTCTGTACACAGATTCTCTTTGACTTAGTAACGTTTAAGCAATTACATGTTTTTGCAGTCCATTAGCATTATGGAGTTTATATTTCTAGTACCAAAAGTCATAATTTATTAGAAAGTTAAACATTTTTTTGGTTTATGCTTAAAATATTTGACATCGATGTTTACTCTGTATTTTTATTCAGGTTTCATTTTTGATATTTATTAATAATAATTGTTTATTAATAATGTGTTGAAAAATAAATAATTATTATTTATTTTTCAACACAACCTTGTACATTTTTATATTTACATGTCCGTTATTGGACATGTATTTACAACAAATCTTATGCTGTGATTTTTTGCATTTTATAAATTGAGATATCATATATTTGACAAAGCTTATCTGTGATAATAATTAACAGCATTTTATTCCTTTTCAGAATACTTTTCTTTTTTTATTCAAACGCGAATAGGGCAGAATTATTTTCAAAATCTTCGGAATGAGAAGAAAATACTTGTTGTGGCTTCAACATGACATTTTGATATATTAAAGACGTATTATCTTTTAACAATAGTTACTTTCATTCATATGTTGACTTGATATACAAGGGCTCTTCAATAAATAATGTCCTCGGTGCTCGGAAAGAAACGAAAAAATGCTTTTCAATTATTTAGTTTCAATGATTTTATTTAAATATTCTCTTTTAATGGAAACATATGTCCGTAATATTTTTATCCAATTTCTGATTGTTTTTATTACACATTTTTGAGTATGACCCTTCGCATACTGAAATATGGCAGATCTTATAATTTCCTGGACTTGTTTCTTCTTTCAAAAAAGTATTTTTGTCAAGTTAAAGGGTGAAAGATCTGGCGAATATTGTTGGTGTGACAAAAAAAAATAACTCCTTTACTCTTAGGATGTGTGGGTTTGGACGCTGTCATGAAGAAATATTATGTTGTGGATTCCTGAATCTGATTCCTTCCTATCAAAAAATTTTTTTTTTGCAAAAATTTTGCTTTCTAGACTCCTCCAGAAATTGAACTGCTTCCCCGAATAAGAATTTGAACAACAAAACTACTAATGTTAAAGAAAATGGCATATATACTTTGCATTGTGCTCTTGCAGTTCTTTGCCTTTCTCAGACTTTTGCTGTTTTTGCCAAATGCATCTTATTTTAAATTAATATTTTGTTTTGAGAGTTTAAAGCAGTGAATTCAAGTTTCATTTAATATCTGTATAAATTTCAGATAAACGTAGAAAACAATTTCTGACTTTTAAAAATAATTGTTTAGATATTGTGTCACGCTGTAGTGCCAATTGAGTACTAAGCTTTTTAACTGTCAAATGTTTCTTTAAAACGGTGTGAACTACCCAAAAATGATGCCTATTATATTTGCTATGTGTCTGAAAGTCAATCAAACATCATCGGTGATAATTTTTTGAATTTTGGCAAAAAGTACATTTTTGTTGTAATGGATGAACCCTATTTTTGACGCCCATTATATCATTTCTGTTCATTGAAATCCACTTGCTCATGTGTCTATAAAACAGTTACTGGTTGCTGTAAATTTTCCATATTCAGTGAATATTTCTTTGGGATTATGAACAAGTTTTACAGCAGCTTTAATAAAGCGTTTATTTTCACTCTGTTTACTAGAGAAAGAAAGAACAAAGAGTTCAGGACATTATTTATTGAACAGCCCTTGTATACAATTAAATGTAAAAAATACCATAGAACCTAACCCATATCTGCTTCGTTTTGAATATTTTACTAGAAATAGACGTTATAATGGTAACCCAACAACAAAGCTTTATAATTAGTGTAATGATTTCAACTTTTCAGTTGTCAACTTCCCTAGCAATATACCCTTTTTACCTGTCTATGAGATTTATAGCTTTCAACTGATTCAATACGCAAGAGCATTCTCTGTTTATGAACTATTGACAAAAAAGTAGATAAAACAAGGATATCAACAGTCTCTTTTGAAGTCTTTAATTCGCAAGTGTAATGATCCGTACAGTGATCATCAAATACATCCCATCATTAAATCAAACGCTGACTGATGTTTTTCATAATAATTATAAGACCAATTGCACACTGAATTGTCTACAAATTTTCCAAGTTTTTGCCCAATCATGGCAAGGTGCACACGGAAGGTGTGACAGTCGGCAGGGTTTGCTCACTCATCTTTGGCACCTCGGTTGTGTTAAGAAGTCTTTACTTGCTGTGATCCCGATCTGTATTTGTCCAAATAATTGAACCTTAAGCTTAAATACTCTTCGTTATCACCATAATGATTAACAAAAAATTCCGCGTTTATTTGTGTATTTCTTCTAACATTCTTTGAGTTATAATAAAACCTGTGGTCGTCTCGTTGCTTTATTAAGACTAAATAATGAAGTTGGCTTTTCCATGATCTTCTTCGGAGGTATGTTCCTTATAAAATCATATCACTGGCAAATGTACTTAGTATGACAACATCAATTTTGGTTTAAGATGTTTCATTTTGGTCGTTGCCTCGTCAAGTGTGTATGTTAGTCATGTAAGTTACATCTACATATTGTGACTGTATTTCTGATTTTATTCCAATATTGTTTTGCAGTAATAATGCTGTAGACGTTAAGTTTCTGGGGTGCATTCTTCCCTTTTAGGCCATATGGGTTTTCTTGAGGGAAGCATAAATGTCATATGAGAAGCAACCCAAATTAATTGATAGTTGGAGTTTTAGCTCAAACTAATCGCTAATTGAAATTTAAGCCCAAAGTACTTGATAACTGGGAGTTTAGCCTAAACTAATTAATCGATAGCTAGAATTTAAGTCCCAAACCACTCTATAACTGGAATCAACGCCCAAACAACTCGATAGCAAGAATTCAAGACCAAACTAATCGATAGCAGGATTTTGAAAAACTTTCTTGAAATTGGCAGCCATAGTTATCGGTTGACAGATTTTTAATATCGGCTTCTCTGATGACTCTACAATTTATTTTCACAACCCCTGTGATTGATTTGACAGTTGTCTTCAATTTTTTTTCAGAATGATTGATTGATTGTCTATTGTTTAATGTCCCTCTCGAGAACTTTTCACTCATATGGAGACGCCACCACTTGCCGGTGGCGAACTGCAATTTTTTGTTCTGTACTCTTTGCTTAGGGCCATTGAGCATGGAGGGATCTTTTACGTACCAGCACCTACTGTGGCACGGGACCTCTGCTTATACGGTCTCATCTGAAGGACTCCACAAAGGTCCCACAGTGGGATTCGAACCTGAGACGTCTGTTCAAAATGAAGATATTTCACCAATCTATTTTCATCAAGATTTAAATAAATTAAATTTAAGAAAATTACTTTGCATTTGTATGATTTACACAGGCATTTATATCGACTTTATGTAATGTTCATACATTTTAAATTATTATATTCAATACTCGTTCTACGGTGTGTGTTTTTTTTGTCTCATTGAAACATTTTAAGTTTAACTCTAGAATTGTGAGCGCTTGTTTTAGTTAAGGCTTTGTAAGATAAATACCATAAGCGTATTCCTACACGTAAGAGTAATATATACTGACATTTATAATACATTTCTTTAAATGGAAATGTAATTAAGAAATTTTAAGTGTTAAATTTTAAAATACACTCTTGAATATTTCTACATAATTTTTGCAGTAAGAAAATTTCATACTTTTCTTAAACTTTTCATATAATAATACATTGAGATGTAAAGATGCGATTTCACAATTTTCACCAAATATTTTTTGACTTTGACATGTATAAATAAACAAATTTATACTACCTCTAAAAATATTTAAAATTTTGAATTTTGGAATTTTTGTTGTTGTTATTTATCCTTAAATAAGAAGACATTGCATGATAAATGTTTTCATATCCTGTTTCTTTCCATGTTTAAAACTTATTAACCTTTGAACTGTCTGCAAACTGACATGGAAAATTATGTCTTGTTTACACTTAATACATCAGACCATAACTTTTGACTGTCTGTCTCGATTCTCTGTGTATGTCTGAAGGTAACATATTACATATTAAAATGAACATCCCTATGGTCGACAGAATGGTAAAAATATTAAATCTAACAAGAAAAACATCTAAATCATTCCATCAACATGTATTCAATAATTGTTGAAAAAAGTTAACAAATGCATGTGATATTTATTAACATTAATTTTTTTCAAGCATGCAAATTTTGAACATCATGAATTTCGTTTAAACAGCAAGTTGTGCTTTCTGCAGCTGTTTTATTAATTTCTAGTACATTTGTAATTAGACACATCTTGTTTCACACGGTGATTCATGAAGAAAAGGGCCCATGGCTGGACAACTTTCATGTATTTGTCACCGGAGAAGTGATGAACAATTTACTTTTGAGTCCGTCTTATTTATATATGTAGAAGTAATAATGCAGTTGTGCAATGTTCGACTATGGAGATAACAAACAATATAATGAGTTGTTAAAGGATGATCATCAGGGAAAGCTGTATCATACTTTGGCATCAATTACGGTAATTTTTGAAACCTTATTTTTATTTCATTTACTTAATTATTTATAGGCTATCTGAGTTTACTGAATTTACTCAAGTGACCTATTGCTATCCGTTTTCGTTCGTAGTCCGTTGTGCGATAACATTTAAATATTTTCAGTTTCTTTTTATAATCCACTGAACCAATTTCAACCAATTTTGGTATAAAGCATAGATCTATGAAAGAAGGGGAGTAAAATTTTCTAAATTCATGGCCCCTAACCCCCTGGGGCCTGAGGGTGGGACTAAACCATCAAGATATATGCAATCTTTAAAATTATTCTACTTTACTCCTGTATGGACAAGTAGCAGGCAAACTGTGGGCATAATTGTTATAAGTATTAAACTCTCTACCAAAATTGTGAAATTCATTGCCCCAGGGTGAGGAGTTCTAGTGCTAGGGTGGGTCTCTGTAGAATATACTTGTCAGTGAAAATACATTATTTCTTTTAAAATATTCTTCCCTGCTCTGGGTAATACGCAAACAAACTAAATATGTAGATATGATGAACATGAATGCCTCTTCCAAAATGTAAGTTGAAGTTAGGGCGGGATTATATATGTCCAAAGTTATGCGAGAAAGGGAACTTGTGAATTTTATTGCCCCTGGGTGTATATTGAAAATGAAGAAATGCTTTGACATCTGCTCCTTTTTAAGTATATTCATCAAACATTCATGATGAGCAAGGGTGTCTTATCTAAAATTGTGAAATGTATGGCCACAGGGTCAGGGGGTTCCTGTAGAGCGGGATGGGGACTACTGATTATAGAGTTGAAATGCATTCTTTGTTCCTCTTCTCTGCCTCTGGGTAAAAAATCATCTGAGAACTAGTATGCTCAATGTAAAGTTATGATGAGCAGTGACCTCTTTCAAAATTGTGACATGAACCATATCAGTTGTTGGAAAGTTATAAAATGATACTTGTGTGACCTATAAGGTCCGTGAGCCTCATGTTTAACTTTTTAAGGTTAATGGAATCTTTTCTGGTTTGTAATAAAAAGGGGGGAAAAAACTCTACAATACGGAACTTCTAAAATAAAAAAAATTTGTAAAAGATACTCTTGTTGATAAAAGAAACACAGGATTGTTATGTCGGGGGAATATACAATATATTTAATATCAAGATAAAGAGAAAAAGAAATATTCATATTTAACAGAATTTTTATTATTTGAACATTACATTACATTCTAGGGCAGCTGACTGAAAATTGACTGATAATGCGGTCCTTTCTGTGGGTATCTTTGGCATTGACATTGGAAATTTGCCAGTGTAAATTGCCACTGGTAGTTACTTGGGTGAATGACACAGGATCGAGTCATTCCCCTCGAAATATGCATCATAGAAGTAGCTTGGCAGGTAACGCTCATCAAATTAATCGACATCAAACAGTCCCCATCAACTGGAGTTCTCGAAGAAGTCTCTCTCGAGCATCCGAAAATGTCCCCGTCCTTTTTAATAGGCAAAACATTTATCCGTCAAATCAGAACAGAGGGAAAAGTTCGACAGGTCTGAACGTTCACAGGGACAGGTCGTTTTCTGGACAATGGGGCTCTCAGAAAAGTTCTGTACACAGAGAAGACACTAGAGAGAAACCCTACTCTGGCAGCACAGCATCGAGACTTACTGAAGCACAAAAAAGACAAATTGTGGATTTGCATAACAAGATACGAAGAAGTGTTACACCTAGCGCAGCAAACATGAAGAAAATGGTAATTGAACACTTATTATTAGTATATAACCATTTCTAGATATATTAAAACAGTTAATTAGTACAATATATATATATGATAAAAATTTAACATTTAGAGCTGGGACACAACCTTAGAACAAATGGCCTTAAAATATGCAGAAACGTGTTCTGGTACACACAATGCAGACCGACATAAACGGAAATGGGCAAACTTCCGGAATATCGGCGAGAATATACATCACACTTGGGATTGGGTAGCAGAGTATGAAAATGGCGTCCTTGTCCAAAAGACACGTAATATTTTAAGATATATTTTTCTTAGAACATGAAATTTACTTCCTAATCAATTATACCATCGGTCTACGTAACAGTAGATTCAAGATGTATTTATTGCAATATACAATAACAATAATAACGGACCATTTACAGTTACTGTTATAATAACCGACCAGTTACAGTAACTATAATAATCGACTATTTACAGTTACTATAATAATCGACCATTTACAGTTACTATATTTACATCCACTGAATATTTTCTCCTTTATTTCTTAAGAAACCCCATTGCGTTCATCACTGTATAAACTAAAGTAGGCAGGTCGCCTGTACAGATTTCTTAATCAGTGGCTGTTCCATCAATGAAACGTATAAAGACGTTCGCATCATTAATACAATAATTAATCTTTTTAATCCTACTTTAATTGATTATTTAAACAGATATAAATATGAACAATAAAATGCTTTCTTTGTTTGTTGTTACTGGAATGAACGGTCGCAGCTATTGCAGAAAAAATTTACATAACCCGCTTACGCGGGTTATGTATGTATTTTCTGCAACAGCTGCTTCCGTTCATTCCAGTAACAACAAACAAAGAAAGCATTTTATTGTTTAAATAATAATCGACTATTTACAATCACTACAATAACCGACCATTTACAGTAACTATAATAACCGACTATAGATTTATGATAACTATATCAATATGATAACAAACTAATTACAGTACCTTTGAACATTTCCAAAGTCCTGCACAGATGGTGGGGAGAGAAAAATAAATATGATTATCGGAATCCTTACGGTTGTCAAAAGGGCTGTGGTCACTACATTCAGGTAAATAACAAACCGAAATGTACATTTGTTTGATTGACCATGAGTTTACAGAATAGAATTTTCATACGTGTTACTTTTTTTTTCACTTTTAACTTGTTGTAGATGGTAAAGGATGTTTCATTCGCAATCGGTTGTGGGACATCCCTTTGTGAAACAGTAAAAGGACGTAATTATAAAAATGCACACATTTTCGTTTGCAACTATGGAGACGGGTAAGTCTACATTTTTGTACGTTAGACAGGTTTTATTGGTATGCAATACACAGTATTTGACAGTCATATTACTCCAATTACATTGATTTCTGTTAAATCCCTGAATAGCTGCAGATCTGTAGCGTTATGGTTTTATATATTTGTCTTTGACCATAACGTCAAAGACAAATATATAAAACTATAACGCTACAGATCTACAGAGGAAAGTAATAGAAGGTGCACAACGGCAATTTGTAATAAAGATTCTATGAAAATTTCGTTCAGTGGTGTAAGAGGAGTTGCGGATAAGAGATGGGTATACCTAAAGCGTAACAACAGATAGACGGAAATCCAGATTAATAAATACCCTCCCGCTTTTCAATCAGGGGGTATATAAAAGGACTAATGTAGGCAGGCAACAATATGGCCCCTGCCCTTTTTTGCTATTCAATGTCTCTGAATGTCCTTCTCAAAATTTTTGCAACTCAAAAAATCTGAAAAAGTTGTCTGTATTTGAAATAATAATATTGTTCACTCACTTAACCTCCCGATCAAAGATTTTATTTAACACCACGTTCAACTCCCATGAGTGCTTTCAGTACTTTGATTTATTTTAACACCTTTTCTTTACATTCCATTTGATAAACAGATGAATTGAAAGAAACAAATCTTTAAACATGTTGAGTATAGTTCCAGGTTGACAACACGAAATATTACTATAAAACGGAATTATTCCTCTTTTTCAGTAATAAAAAACCATTACTGTTTACGAGAATTTACGTCATATTTTTTTTATAATAATGCCCCAAATACGTTTATTAAATATAATGTGCCTAAGTAGTCATTAGAATATTTTAATTTACAAAGTAACAGAGGTACATAAAGCGAATGAAAATCCTAAAACGGAACTGTCTTTCAGTTTCACAATTAATACCACCTAGAAGAACAAAAACCAACACGAGACTTTTTTTCATAATCTATTAACTTAAAGCTCTTTTTTTGTTACAATATAAAAATACATATTTGTTCACAGAACAAATTCTTCTCTGCAAAATTACGTAATGAATCACAGATTTAAAAAAAATAACACATTCATTGAGTTCATTGAATTCAAATTTAACTTTTAAAAAAAAAGCATTACGCATCTGCTGCAAAATAAAAAAGACAAAACAGCGCAAAAATACACTCTACTCTCTGAATGCATTCACACTACTTAATAAAAACCCTTTACCTCTAGTTAGCAATCCCCCCCCCCACATTATTCTATACCTGTAACAATTTAATAAGCACACATAATCATTTGTCTTTGGGAAGTTCAAATATTTTGTTCATTGCTTCACAGGTATATGTGATCTGGCATGTCATTTACAGATCAATCATGTAACAGTTTAAAAAAGTGAATATTATGCTATAAATATGCTAAAATATGTGTGTAGAAAAAGGAATGATATATTAAAAATAAAACTATAATAAAAAACAAACATATTTATAATGGCAAGGATAAACATATAACACTCATATTGGATGATGTAATCATTCTTCATATACCCAGCATGACTATTTATATAATATAATGTGACGTCTGGATACTGGTTGTGAAGATATGTTACTTTATGAAAGACACAGAACAAAATGTCATGTATAAAAATAAATGTGGAGGATTTAAGTAACTTACAAAAATAATTCTGCCAGCAATCAAATTTCAAAGTTTAAAGTAAAAACCATCAGCATTTGAAGAATATCTTTTAGCTATCTGCGTGTCACAGTTTGTGTGAATCGAATATTGTATATTAATGGACTTAATTTGTACAGATTATGACCAGAGCTAGCTATAGTCAATAATAACTAGAAAATTTATTCAAATTATGTTGAAACACAAGAAAACCACCTAGAATTAAAGTTTAGCAAAAATTTAATACTCTTCACTCAATAACAACAGTCAGATTTTGCATAATGTACTAATTATAATTTTGGCAAATAACCGTTGAATTAATAGAGTCTTGGTTTGTTAAAATATTACGCACCAAACACCGACGTACGTACAATGTTTTTGAACACGTTTTGGTTATTAACAAAATCTATAATGATGTGATATTGTACGACACAGTATTTGTTTCGTTTGAAAATATAATGGTGCTCGTATCCAAGACAGTTCCATTCATTTTTGCCGTGGAAAACCCTTCTGGAAACTCGTTTAAATTGTAAAATGGTGTAACCCACAGCACCATTGCCAGAATCAGAACCAACACTGTGATTAAATTTATGAATGAACCGGCAATCACCTATCATAAAATAAATAAAGATTATGATAATAATAATATAAGAAACATATATGTACCTATAGATGTGTTTAAACTAGATATAGGTACTGTGAGCACTAAACTCACTAAATATATAGTACCTACGCCTCCCATTTAAATTATAATGGCAAAGTCCAAGTTCTGCTCTTGAAGAACCGTAATAAGTCAGATCAAAAAGTAAAATAGGAGGTCACAATTTCATTCCTATAAAATCATTTTTTTTTCGTGGGGTCAAATTTTCAGGTTTGAGGGAAAAAAAAACATTGATTTGATTGGGTTTGATTTCATGGTTGGAAAATGGTTAGTAATGCAATGAATTTTACATTTCGTGGTAGTCATAAATTCGTGAGTCTCTCCATCCTTGAAAACAACGATAATTACCCATCCATCCCCATCCCCCGAAAATTAGTGATTTCACAGTATGTAATGAAGCATCTGTGAAAAATTCATTCAATTTTATTCATTATTCATAGGAGGAGTGGCAGATAAGAGATAGGTACTCATCAATATTATAGAAAGAATTGCAGTGTCCATGTTAACTATGAAATCTGGAATATGTGTCCCATTAAAATTTATAATAGAAGGTGCACAAAGGCACTATGCTCGTATCTTACAATGTTCTTTGATAGTCTCATTAAATTTCATCTAGTGTTGAAAGAGGAGCTGCGGATAAGAGATAAGTATCTCAAAGCGTAACAGATGGACGGATGTATGTAGCTAGACACACTTACAGACGGACGGACATCCCGATCACTGTACATGTAAAACCTTCCATTTTTTCAAGCGGGGTATAAATGTGAAACTTACGCATTAAACATTTACAAAAGAATTATTTCCAATCATTATTTTACCATATACATGTATATGATTAATACACATAACATATCTTGGGTTAGTAATGCAATGAATTTTACATTTCGTGGTAAGCATAAATTCGTGAGTCATTCTATACCTTGAAAACAACGATTATTACCCACCCACCCGTGCCAGCAATCAAATTTCAAAGTTTAAAGTAAAAACCATCAGCATTTGAAGAATATCTTTTAGCTATCTGCGTGTCACAGTTTGTGTGAATCGAATATTGTATATTAATGGACTTAATTTGTACAGATTATGACCAGAGCTAGCTATAGTCAATAATAACTAGAAAATTTATTCAAATTATGTTGAAACACAAGAAAACCACCTAGAATTAAAGTTTAGCAAAAATTTAATACTCTTCACTCAATAACAACAGTCAGATTTTGCATAATGTACTAATTATAATTTTGGCAAATAACCGTTGAATTAATAGAGTCTTGGTTTGTTAAAATATTACGCACCAAACACCGACGTACGTACAATGTTTTTGAACACGTTTTGGTTATTAACAAAATCTATAATGATGTGATATTGTACGACACAGTATTTGTTTCGTTTGAAAATATAATGGTGCTCGTATCCAAGACAGTTCCATTCATTTTTGCCGTGGAAAACCCTTCTGGAAACTCGTTTAAATTGTAAAATGGTGTAACCCACAGCACCATTGCCAGAATCAGAACCAACACTGTGATTAAATTTATGAATGAACCGGCAATCACCTATCATAAAATAAATAAAGATTATGATAATAATAATATAAGAAACATATATGTACCTATAGATGTGTTTAAACTAGATATAGGTACTGTGAGCACTAAACTCACTAAATATATAGTACCTACGCCTCCCATTTAAATTATAATGGCAAAGTCCAAGTTCTGCTCTTGAAGAACCGTAATAAGTCAGATCAAAAAGTAAAATAGGAGGTCACAATTTCATTCCTATAAAATCATTTTTTTTTCGTGGGGTCAAATTTTCAGGTTTGAGGGAAAAAAAAACATTGATTTGATTGGGTTTGATTTCATGGTTGGAAAATGGTTAGTAATGCAATGAATTTTACATTTCGTGGTAGTCATAAATTCGTGAGTCTCTCCATCCTTGAAAACAACGATAATTACCCATCCACCCCCATCCCCCGAAAATTAGTGATTTCACAGTATGTAATGAAGAACTCATTCAATTTATTCAATATTATAGGAGGAGTGGCAGATAAGAGATAGGTACTCATCAAAAATCTGGAATATGTGTCCCACTAAAATTTATAATAGAAGGTGCACAAAGGCACTATGCTCGTATCTTACAATGTTCTTTGATAGTCTCATTAAATTTCATCTAGTGTTGTAAGAAGAGTTTGGGAAAAGAGATAGGTACCTCAAAAAGTAACAGACGGACGGATGTATGTAGCTAGACACACTTACAGACGGACGGACATCCCGATCACTGTACATGTAAAATCTTCCATTTTTTCAAGCGGGGTATATATGTGAAATTTACGCATTAAACGTTTACGAAAGAGATATTTCCAATCATTATTTTACCATATACATGTATATGATTAACACACATACCATATCTTTGACCTTCAGGTAACCTGTAGAAAATACAATGGCATTAGGTGGGGTCCCCACTGGTAACATAAATGCAAAAGAACATGAGATTGCTACTGGAATCATGAAGGAAAGTGGATGCACTCCCAATTCGATTGCCTAAAATTTAAAAATATAAGTTTGAGATATTTCATTTTCAGCTTAAAATAAATTAAAACAATATTCTTTAAATACTTAAAATATTTCAAATATAGATTTGTGTCTCATTCTATCCTTTATAAATTATAATATATGTAGCTCACTTCGCTCTTTGAAAGTAATTTTATTTGTGATTATTGGTTTCGGATAATTGATTCATAAAAAAATTAATTTTCCATTTCCAATATTATTAGTTAACAAAAAAAAAACCAAACCAAAACAAAAAAAACAAAAAAACAACGGGATTTGTCATCACCGAGGTTCAATCAAGGCATGGCAAAAATTTTCACGTGATTTGTTGCAACATACCAGTTCACCGACGATTGGAAGGAAGAGAGTGGCCGTGGCAGAGTTACTCGTCACATTGGTCGCTAAAGCCACCATGATCGAAAGAAGAAGCGCTGCTGTATACGTTGACAGGCTCTTCATTACAATAGCCAACTGGTCACTAACCCACTCTGACAAGCCAGAAGACTGTAAATATAATATAAATTGCGTATCCAGTTTTAACGACGTCAGCAAACCCGCGACCTACGTTAAGGTAGGATTCTTCTCTGGTTTCTGACTAGATGAAATGTTCAAAGTACATTTGGTTAATATATGTCTTATATTTATATATAGGTGTAAGAGATTTAAAAGACAATTTGTTTTTCTTTTCTCGTCTTAATTTGACCACTAAGAAATGGAAAACCGCGTTTGAAAACTAGCAGGGACTATATTTTCTTTTATCTTCTTTTCTGCCTCTCAAAATTATCATAGGACAATTATTTTAGTTATAATTTTTTACACAATCAAAGACTTGAAGAAATTTAAGTTCAAATGTAAGTTTAATTAATAATAAGGGACCAATTTTCTAAATTTATCAAATAGATATAATTTTTCAAACCAACTAGAATTACTTAACCTTTTATAAGCTTCCAATCTGAGCACAGATTTGAGCAAAAAATCCATAAAAAGTATTTTTTCTCTCTTAGTAAACGATCAAAACTTTCTGTTTTGGTATCATTTTGTATCTTTATGTGACATCTTTACCATATTTTAAAATGAGAAAAATTTTTATATAGGAAGCATATAAAATTAACTAATATATCCTCAAAATTTAAGAAAAGTAGAGAAAAATCGGATAAGCCGATATCCGTTTTAGTTAAATTATCTATGTCAATTTGGTAATATGTTGTAGACCCTTTAGGGTAGTATCTTTTTATGCAAAAAGAAAAACATTCAATACTTTGAAATACAAGTAGGGATCGCATAATTGGTAACAGTAAATTTTTTTAATTATAAATGCCCAGGAAAAAGTAATGACCTTGACCGGACCTTGCCTCTAATATATAATGGTAAACTTTAATCTCAATGATACAGTCACTTAGTCATACTGTCTTTTTGACTCTGTGAAAATCTCATAAATTTCTAAATACAAGAAATACGAGAAGAATCCTACCTTAAACAAAAAAAATAATTGTCAAAATTTGAAAATATTTATGTCTTTAGTTTTACTTCTTAATAAAGAATTAGATTGAAGGTGTACATTGTTATTAAAGAAAATGAACATACAGATGCAAGATAACGTTTTGCCAAGAAGTGTAAGTTACTTTTTACCTCGCAGGCTGCGGCCACTGCGAACCCTCCGCCCATCAGTAGTAGAACACCCCATGGAATTTTTTGATTTACTGTCTCCCAGTCTAACAGAGGCTGGAACTTCCATTTTTCCTCGTCAGACATATCCTCAACCGTTGTGCCTTCCTCCTCATCGCTTCTCGTCTCTTAAAACACAAACACAGCATTTAGTTAACTATGAAATTAGGAAATCCGCTATAAACAAGAAACACACGGGCCTCATCGCTCACTTTTGCACTTAGAAAAAGCACAAATCATTTCAGTATTGTAAAATTCACTTTGAAGGGGGGTTTAGTTTTATACTATTTTGAGGATACATCCATATCAATATAGTATATAATTTTTTATTATACTTCTGTTGAAATGTTTCCTATATTAAATTCATAGGGTAAAATAATTATGTTTTATAGTTCAAGTATAGCAAAGCTATTACCCGGGGTATAGTTTTTGCTTTCCACCCTCGGAAAATTTTCATGCACTTTTTGCCGCCAATTTTGATTTCCAGCGATAAATCTGTTGACTGATGATGTCATAAATATTTCATAGCTTTGTGACGTCATCAGGATTTCAGATTATTCTTGCAGAAAGATCTTACTTCAAAAAATTTAACCCTCAGAAAATATAATATACATCAGTATAATAAAACGCTTATCCACTGGTTGTGAGTAAGATAGCTCTTTATCAAACCCTTGACAGGAACTATTCCCTGTCGAGGGTTTGATAAAAGAGCTATCCCACTCACAACCAGTGGATTAGTGTACTATACTGTTCTTGAAAAGAAGATTGAGAAGAGGATTTGTTTTACATAAACATTGTTTACTTTGAAAATTAAAAAGAAAATAATAATCCATTTTGCCCTCTCCCTATCCCAGGGGTCAGGATTTGAATAAATTTAAATCAACACTACTTGAGGATGCTACTAAGTCAATATGACTAAGCATATATGTGGCCCCACCCTACCCCTTGATGCCATAATTTGAAAAAGCTTGAATCTACATTATGTCAAGAAGCTTCCGTCGGTTAAATCGATCCTCTAGTTCTTGAACTAAAAAGGCGAAAAATGGAAAAAATCACATTAACGATTAAAGCCTAAAGGACAGACGATGACGATAAAAAAAATTCTCATTTTGTGCCTTAATTTGGATCATGTGAGCTAGAAGTTGAACACAAACTTTTTGCTCCCGTCAGGAGAAGAAGGAATATTTGTTATCGAAATTGACGACGGATTTTTTCCGTTATTTCCTGATCATGACAACGAGCACACGGCGGGTGTGACCGGTCGGCAGGGGATGCTCACTCCTCCATGGCACCTGATCCCACCTCTGATGTTTCAGAGGTCCGTGTTTGCTCTGCTCTTATTTTGTATATTGTTTAATGGACGTTGAGATTGAATACGGTTCGTTATCTCCATATCCTTCATATATTGATGCACGATTTGTGTTAAAATATTACCTTTTTTCATCCACGGAATATGGGATGGAAAAGCAAATAGGAAAGCTGCAACGAATACTGCAGGAATGCTATCCCCAGTGTACCTATTAAAAGTAATTTAGTTGTGAAGTTGCAATAGAATACATGAATTGAAGCTCAAATGTAATTATGAACGAGTTAACATTAATGTTACCCTGATTCAAAGAGCGCTCCCCATCCCGGTACGACCTGTGGCTGCCGCGTCATCCACAGCAAAGCTAGGACAACGAACACAACCAAAACAACGATCTCCTGAAATCTGAGGTATTCACATAAATGTAGACAGTGAAAAAGAGATGGCATTGATTTTAATAAAATCTTTTCAGAAACTATTACTCGTTTATGTACATATTTTACCCAAGTTTATAAAAATGGTAAAATTATACTCACGTCATTGGTCCTAGTCTTTTGTAAGCTTTCCTTAAATATACCCTGACACTTTCATAGGAATCTGATTCATTTTTTAGGCATCTGTAAAATGTGGAACTAATTGTGATCATCTGTAAAATGTATTACAAAGTGTTTTTTTTTTGTTGTAAAATGTGGTACTATCTGTAAAATATGTTACGTATTGTTATAATCCACTAATTGTTATAATCTGTAAAATGTGGTATTCATATTCATCATCTGTAAAATGTGGCACTTAATGTTATCATTTGTAAAATGTGGAACTTATTGTACTTTATATGAAATCATCTGTAAAATGTGGTTGTAATTGTTATCATCTGTAAAATGTGGTTCTAATTGTTATCATCTGTAAAAGGAGAAACTTATTGTTTTCATCTTAAAAATGTGGTTCTAATTGTTTTAATTTTTACTTTGAACCAGCATAGAAGACCTGCAGCCAGATCCATGATATGACCAGACAAATGAGAGACAGAGGGAAGCCCACGATTAACCAACTGGCAAAGGAGATTCCAGAGTCCGGTAAGCCTCTTTTCTGATAGATGCTAATAGTAAAAGATAATAAACTCACTTCCACTACCAATTTTTGAATTAAATAAAAATCTTACTAAATAACGATTCGGAAGGTTTCAGATTTGATATCAAAATGAAACCTTTAAGATGATACAAACTTGCATCAAAACCATGACTAAAAGGTTTATGTTTGCATTAAGTTAAATAAATAAGTGTACAGTCATAAAATTTTAATTCTTCATTCAGTTTCACAATAATAATGCGATTTAAGAACCCTCTCTACACTGCACGCTAAAGAGTTCTGATTCTAAGGTATTTTTCTGCAGTTACAGTGAACTGACATTAGATCTAAATTTTAAAAATTAGAATTTTACAATATATTACTCAATTTGTAAACAATTCAAGTATTCTTAACAATTTAAAAGGCCAAGATAAAATAACTGAAGGTGTTTTTTACATGTATTTTCTCTACTGAAGTAATTAACAGTGATTTCTATTCACTGATACTGTGTTGTCTTTCAACATTTTTCCTGGAGTAAATGCCATGCACCATACATTGAAAATTAAATAAATAAGCTCAATATTAACTCCTTTATACAATATATTTTTCTCAATGTTCAAGAAAAAGTTTTTCACTTGTGTAGAGAGGGTCCTTAGGAAGATTAAAGTCAGAATACCAGGGGCCCGTTTTACAAAAGGACTTACGACTTAAGACCAAATTTTATTCTTCATATAAATTTTTGATAAACATTACATCAAAATTGTCTTAAACTTTTTAAAAGAATTGTGGTAAGATGTTTTTACACAAATAATTTTGAAGACAATTATAAATTTTGCAAAATTTTACAATCATCTGAAGTTTTAGTCTTAGCCGTAAGTTCTTTTGTATAACGGGCCCCAAAGTAATAAGGATAGTTCAGAGAGGTAGACTATTAAACATCATATGATGTTACAATGTCTTAAAGTTTAGCATTCACATTACAGTACTTAAAACCAAAGTAGGTTCAGAATAAATACCAATCCATTCATCCTTTTTTGTTTGTTTGAATGTTTTGTCCGTATTTTTATGAATGATAACCAATTTCAACATATGGAGTGAAGAAGTTGTGACAAATAACCATTGTTCAATTTTTCAGAATCTTTCTTTTATATAAAGTAAAAAGAAAGAATCTGAAAAATAAACTTAAAATATTTAAGTTCTTTTGTTTGGTTCTACTTTGCCAGACTTACTCGTCTGCTATAGTTTTGAGGATAATGTTGGGAGGAGTCCCTGTCAGTGTCGCCATTCCTCCAGTATTGGCGGCAAAGGCTGTACAGAGGGCGAACGTCTTGGTGAGACGGATGAATTTGTCGTTTGGTGAAAAGTTTGGAGCGCTAGATTCGAGATCTATATCCCTGCTGTCTCTAAAAATATAATCAAAACCTATATTTAGAACAGGGAGGATAATTCTTACATCCTCTGCTTAATGTTGTCTACTAAATCATGATATAAGGATTTCCTGCTATTCTGCAAATAAATTGTCTAGATACTGACAAATTTGTGTAATGATTTGGTCTGAACAGGACAAACTAAGCCATTTTCTCAAAGGACTGCTACTCAGATATACACAAGAAGGCTTATGTATTTGGTGTTTCCTATTAACCTGTATGATTTACTTTATGTTAAAGGCTTAATTTTATAGCAGAATTCACCGATAAATCTTTCCATGCGTGATTTTAGTAGATGTTTTTTTCTTCAGGCTTGGCATATAGAGAGAAATAAATGAAAAAAGGTTTAATTTGTCTGGTATCGATTTTTATAATCGCGTCAATTTAACAAAAAGCTTGCCTTTCTTTTCCTCAATATACATGTTTTTATTTACTGTCAATAGAAATGATAACTTTGTTAAGCTTTTAAATAAGACCATATACACGTACGCTTAAATTGAAATGATTTTATCAATAAAAAGCAACTTGGATATCATTTGAATTTTGTTCATTCTATGAAATAGTTATTTTGATATACGTAAAATCTTAACAATTTGAATGTCTTTACGTATTGAATCCAGATATTATGCATTGTCCTAGGTGGTATTTTATAATCTGTTTCCATTTTACTTACACATTCCTTTCCCTGTGTTGAATTATCTAAGGGGGGTTTACTGTATAACCTTTTCCATTCTTCCCTGAGATTATTATCTAAGGGGGGTTCACTGTATAACCTTTTCCATTCTTCCCTGAGATTGACTGTATAACCTTTTCACCTGGGATTTGATTGTATAACCCTTTTCTCTGTGGTTGACTGTATAACCTTTTCTCTGAGGTGTACTGTATAACCTTTCCCCCTGGGGTGAACTGTATAACCTTTCCCCCTGAGGATTTCTGTATAACCTTTCCCCCTGAGATGTTCTGTATAACCTTTCCCCCTGGGGTGTACTGTATAACCTTTCCCCTTGGGGTGTACTGTATAACCTTTTCCCTGAGGATTTCTGTATAACCTTTCCCCCTGAGGTGTTCTGTATAACCTTTCCCCCTGAGGTGTTCTGTATAACATTTTCCCTGAGGTTGATGGTATAACCTTTCCCCCTGGGGTGTACTGTATAACCTTTCCCTCTGAGGTTTACTGTATAACATTTTTCCTGAGGTTGATGGTATAACCTTTCCCCCTCGGGTGTACTGTATAACCTTTCCCTCTGAGGTTTACTGTATAACATTTTTCCTGAGATTGATGGTATAACCTTTTCCCTGAGGTGACTGTATAATCTTTAATCCCTAAGTTTATTGTATAACCTTTTCCCTTAGGTTGATGGTATAACCTTTCCCCCTGGGGTGTACTGTATAACCTTTCCCTCAGAGATTTACTGTATAACATTTTCCCTGAGGTTACTATAATCTTTAATCCCTAAGTTTACTGTATAACCTTTTCCCCTGTGGATTACTGTATAACCTTTTCCCCTTGAGGTTTACTCTGTAACCTTTTCCCCTGTGGTTTACTGTATAACCTTTTCCCCTGATACTTACGCATCCCTCTCCCGGGGTTTGATACTGACTTCCTCCCCTTCTAGAGTTTCTACATGTACAACTTCTCCATTCTCTATGCTTTTATTAACTCCTTGTTCTACAAGCTCCGTTTCCTCAGCGGGTTCTGTAAAAATTAAACAAAAAAGATATTTTTAAGTCGTTAAAATTTAATTTCCACAATTACAATAATGCACTATGACAATACGTTATAAAGCAGTGGAAAAATCAGTAAATAATTCACGGAATAGACTTTTTGCCAATTATCTTGTTTCCTGCGTGTATAATGATTCGATTCATTTTTTATGCTTGGAAATTTTTCACATACGATTATTATTTTTAAAAAACACAATAAAACAAGCCATTTTAAGTTTTCATTATAAGTACCATCACTCATGGATTCCTTCATGACGTGGAGAATGGCGTTGAGGATGGGCACCATCATGGCGGTGGTTGCGGTGTTGCTCATCCACATAGAGAGAAACCAGCAAGGCAACATAATTCCCAACATAAGCCTGTATAGACAAATATTGTGCAGATTAGAAAGGGGATGCTATAATTTAACAAAAAAAAAACCGAATAATTTACCCCCCCCCAAAAAAAACCCCGAACACTTCAAAACACTTTCAAAACTTTCAAAAACACAAAAAGATGTATTATATCAGTTTCAAGCCTTGAGATTTAAGATACAATTTCATTAGAAAAATATTTGAATTCAGATAAAGAACAAGGTCGACTGATTCTAGTGAATGTATTTTTTGATTTTACGGATTTCAAAGTAACATCAATGTAGTTGATAGTTGTGGAACTGCTGGTTATAGCATTTGCACATTTTCGAAAAGTCGATTAGCAGGTCGATAAACTGTATTAGTCCAATTATTTCAAACGTGAGACTCAATTTGTTTGCAAACGCGACAGCCACAAATCCCACTGGCCAACGCAGTCCCTTTGTTAATAGCAGATTTATGGTGTCATTTATTCCGAAAGGATTTTTCGTATTACGTCATAGCGTTTTGTTATCAAGGGTACAATTTTCAACAGTCTAATACCTAAATGATTTTATGAAAGTTTTTTTGTTTCAAAAAATCATGTTGAATTATGCGTTATTTCTTTATTAAGGACAATTTGTGATTGTATGCATATTATATGTAAATTCATAAATATGTCCTTTGTTATTTTAAATCAACCCATCTATATATTCTTATCAACCCATCTATATATTCTTAAGTGAAATTACTTCTACACAGTTTAGCAATAAGGAACATGTCCACGAAGCAAAAGTATTTGAGTCAAGTTTGATTCAAATAGGCCGTACAAGATGAAAGTGTGAAAAAAAATTTCAAAACAACTGATGGTTTGTGATTCAGCTGAGCTAAAACAATCTTGGTTACCATCTTGGATTTGGACCGACGAGTGTCAAAGCGCGTAAAGCGATTCTTTTGTGAAGATTCCATTTCTCCACTGCCACGGCCACTATAAGACTTCCCAGGAACAGCATCAACGTGTCCTAGATACCAAAAATATATACTTAGGATGGAAAGAAATATAATATTATAAGATATCAAGATATTTTGAAACTATAAATAAAACAGCAAAAGAACCGAAATCCTTTCAGGAAATTTTTATCTTTCAATGCTGAAAAAATGTACTCTCCATCAAAAATGTTTTGATTGGATATTTGAATAGTAAGAGGAACCAAAAAAATCTGCAAATGGGAAGAAAAAGGAAAATTTATAATGTTTTTGTCGTTATATGCTGTCTTCCTTGTTCCTTTTAAAACGTCCGTGATTATAAGGAGGTACCCTTGACAATACAATACTAAGTTTTCCAATGCACGTTCATATCACGTGAAATGTTTACCTTTTTTATGTAACTACCTTAATTTTTTTCTACAGTATTTTCTTTAATTCTATGGTAATTCTTTGAAGTGTTGAATGTTTTTTTTCAAACAAATAAAATGAATGATGCAATGTCAGGGACTCTTTAAAAAACTTTTCAACCATGTAGATGTACTTCAGGAACATGTAGTTTGGTGGTTTCTGTGTATAAGATTTTGATTTCCTTGTCTTTTATTTGAATTCCTTAGGTTTGGTCCAAATCTTAAGACTTGGAATAAACTGGAAGTTCTTCTGCTGGACATAAATGGTTTCTTTGTATTCCCTTTCTTCATTTTCTATATGTATTTTTGGTATGTAAATACAACTGCTATCATATGAAAATTTATATACATGCATGTACCTACCTTGAAGTAACTTGAACATACTACACTAACTTTGGCGACACCGAGTAATGGGAATATAAGTACTGGAAGTAAGGATGTCACTGCTAATGGTAGCACTTCAAATACCCAGAATATTCCAATAATCAACACACCGTAGGCTGCTCGTGCCACCTAGAAACCAAAAACAAGAATACAGAAACCAGATATATGAAAAGTTTTACAGTGTTTATCAAGTGACGATATATTTGTAAAAATCTGATCATATAAAAGAAATACAATTATGGGGCCCGTTTGGGGGACATATGCTGACTTCAAAGCCCTGAATATTTTCATAAGAATGACGTCATATGTCTGAAATGACGTCACAAAAATGACGTTAATTTTAAATTTCCATGATTTCTACAGAAAAATGCATTACGTCGATATTTTGAGTAAAAGTCACTGAGCGCATGTCTGATCAGGCTCAATATTTTGATATAATGTGTAGAAAGATATTATCAATGAAATATGTAAATATTGTTCCTGAACAAACTTGCGCTCTATAAAATTTTAAGCTAAAATCGTTGAAATTTTGTCCATTTTGTCCTCTTTCTTAAAAATGATACGAAATCAGACTAGTTTGTGACGTCATAAAAACCAAAATTGTGAATAAACCACTTTGAAACTATAATAATTATGTTATCTTAATTTATATTTCTCATTAAAATTATAGAATTCAGCACATTTCATGCATTTTTCAAAATTTTACTTTTGTGGGGGCATAGATATGCAATATACAGCATATAGTTCTTTAATTCTTCTTATAACTTTTTAATAAACATTATATAGAAAATTATTTTAAACTTTTAAAAAGGAATTTGGTATGATATTTTTACACAAACAATTTCAAAGAGAAATATTAATTTAGCAAAATGTTACAACAATCTGAAGTTTTTGGTCTTAGTCGTAAGTTCTTTTGTAAAACGGGCCCAGGGACTTCAATTTAGGTCGATATGTGGTTATAAGGACTCATGGCAATTGATATTGACCGAAGACACAGGAAGTGATAGCGACAGAGCCTGCGAGTTCGCTATCATTTTCTGTGTCTAAGGTCAATATCAATTGCCATGAGACCTTATTACCACATATTGACCGTTCACTGAAGTCCATAATAGTTATATTATATAATCACTGTGAATACACTGACACAGTCCTAGCTAAACAGACTTGACTGTCATTACGTCACAATGGTTTAGACACGCTTCTTATATTATGAAGTCTAAAATCTAATCATATAAAAGAAAATATTTAACACTACTGTACATTTTACTTTTTCACTGTACATATTTTGTTCATATACCCCGTACCGCTAGAAAATATGGTGAAATAAAGTAATAGGTGTGTTCGTACATCTTTGCCTAATTCATTCGTAGGCCTCTCTCTGCTACATTTGGAGGTATTAAATCATCTTCCATACCCGCAATACGAGGGGTGATAAAAAAGTTCGCAAACTAATTGAATAACTTCCATACAAGAAAAAAATATTTGGTTTTAATGTTGATTATATTTTAAATTAATCCTCCCCGATTTTAATGCACATCAACAAACGTTCTGCGCATGCGCTAATCACGTGATATTGGCGGTCACGTGACCCCCTCCGTAGCTTTCTGTCACAAAAGTTGAAAGATTTTTCCGATTTTTATATTTCTTTCCATGTGAGTTAATTTTTATGACAAGAACGGTTCATTTGTCAGAAATGGTCATATCTCGGCAACAGAATGGGTGGATAATAACATCCTTTCCAAAAATAAGCTTGGCGACCATTAAAACACAAATCTTCTGTCTCAGGAGATACCTTTATTCAAGGTGGATAGAGAATGGGTACATCCTTTTTATCATATCTAATATGTTTAGAATCTAAAGTAAGCGATATCCTAGGTATTTAATACTTATATCATTGTTCAAATATTCAACTATTTTTCAAGGTGCTAATTGGAGGTCTTTGATAGCAAATTGCTTAATTAAAAATACATATCTTTTCAAACTTGATTTCACTGGGCAAGATGACAAGTGTCATTTTTAACCATCAGCCTTCCTTCACTAAAAAGATTAATCCAATCATTAATTGAATTTATAGGAACTCATTTATCTCAATAAACTGTGTACAAATTATCATATGATACTGTAGAGGGATTTCTAAGATATTACAATAAATTGTACAGTCGTTTGTTGAACGAGTTCGACTGAGACAACCATTTTTCTTCACAAGTGACCTAAATAGTGACGTCATTTTCACATTGTGACGTCACAAACAAGGAGAGAAACTTTATTCAGCATATGCTATTTATAGACCTTGTGTATGGCTATTGGTGTACCGAATTTTATTATAATCTGAGTTGTGGTTTTGTAGATATAGAGATAGTTTGCGAACTTTTTGATCACCCCTCGTAAATAAGATTTATTAACGTTTTACGGATTAGAATCTTTATTTTAAAGTGCTATTATTTCTATTGGATAAAAGCTAATATTTCCTTACGAAAACTTGGACACCGCCATATTTATTATCACATTGAGAGCTCCTTTTTCATATTTTTTTAAACGACGCTTTCTGAAAGTGAGAATTTTTTGAAGTGTTAATACACTCTGATAGCTCTGATGATGGTGAAAATTCAGAAAGAACTTTGTGACATAGGTTCTGATAAATTATCATGCCTTTGATATCTCAAGTATATTCGGGGTTTTCTCTCTTTCCCTTGTCTAGTGAAATTGAAATAAAGAATTTTTCTTAGAGAGTTTTCATTAAGCATATCTTCATAATATAGCTTATGCCTCTTTATTTGTAGTCTTTTGCGCATATGAAACGAATTCAAACGCGTTCTTACCCTAGTTTTTGTAAAAATGTGTATATTGGTTTGAATTCCTGGTTCACGGTAAGAACGCCTTGCAAAATGAAATAATTGCTGGTAATATGTAATTTATTGCTTGATAGGAACGAATGAAGGTTCTAAGAAATTGCATCTTCTTTTTTTATTTTTTTTTTTTTTAGCTTTTTTCTAAAATATACCCCTTAAAAGTGTGTGGTAGGAGATTACTCTCTCAAAAATGCTTCAATATTGCAAAAATATATATATTTCCATAAATACTGGTTTTTTAAACAAAGAAATGACACTTTGGTATTTTGAAAGAGGTAGAGGGTCTCAGGTATTGTATTTCTTTGTAACATATTAAAAATAATGAATTTAATATCTACTGCTCAGAGATGAGGCATTTTCTTCTTCTTTTAAAGGATTCAGTTTAGTTGCTCTTGTAATGTCATGGCTAGAGAAATCTTATTGCTATGAATTACATGAAATATAAAAAAAAAAACTATAGTATTCAAGCCCAAATGTCCATTCAAACAATATAAATAATGAACAGAGCAAACACGGACCACTTAACATATAAGAGGTGGGATCAGGTGCCATTGAGGGGTGAGCATCGCCTGCCGACCGTTCACAACCACCGTGTGCTCCTTGACATGATCGGGAAATAACGGAAAAAATCTATCGACAATTCAGAGTGTAAATAATTGCCTAACAGCTAATATTAAAAAAAGTCATCATTGATTATCTCATTGTATCGACCATAAAACCGACAGAATAGTGACTTTAATTAAAAGAGTTGATATTCTGTTTCATCTAATTTTTTGTCATTGATTTATCTCATTTTAGAATTTGTTCATAAGTAGAGCATGCTCTTGCGTATCGGATCAACTGAGAGTTATAAAACCCATAAGAGGGTGATAAGGGTATATTGCTGCATAAGTAACGATTGGCGATTGAAAAGTCATCATATTTATCATAAGGATTCGTTGTGAGGTTACCATTTACGTTCTTCTTAAGTAAAGTATTCAAGTGTGATCCAAATGAGATGTGTCAGACACTGTGATATCTTTAATTTCAAGATCATTGGGATATATCGTGTCGACATAGGAATGGAAATAACTATCATAAATGGATGATACGTCGTTGATATATCCAATTGCCGAGCGAGCGTTTTTCTATATTTCTAATGTAAAATATTTAGAATATATTCTGCTTCACATGAATGCAAAAAAAAATCAGTCTGCTATTGGTACATGGGAATTTCAAAAAAAATTGTTGGAAGACCTGATCTCCAAATACCAAATAGATATTATTAATCGGAAATTCAGCCATCTTTTTAATATCAATTTTAGAGCACTGTGTGTACAATCAGAATGTTTTTAACAAAATAATTTTGCAGATGACCAATATCAAAGATAGCAATAATTTAATTACACCTATTTAGGCTATTTTTAATGTTACTACTAATCCCACTATATTCATTTGAAAGAAATTTATTGATAATGTATATGTAGTATTACGTAAATTAATTTTTTGTAACTCCTGTACACCAATTTATTAAAGATCAGCTGGGTTTTAGCAAACATTAGAGAAACATTGCGAAACACTTTGATAAATTGTGTCTGCATAGCATACGTCCTATTAACTTAAAAAAAATCTATTACACACTCCTTTGCAGTACAAGTCACTCTTTAATAACAGTTCTAAATATGTTACGTGTAAAGGAATTTTAGTGTGGGATGCGAAGGTAGGAAAAATTCTTTTAAGTACAAAACATTCGAATAAATTTTTAAATACTTATAGAGTCAATTGATTACTAGTATTTGACATTATTTGAAATGTTCACTGACTACGTGATGCATTACAGGAATACATGTTTTCAAAACATCAATAGAGATGGGATCGAGTGGTTTCTACTAAAGGGATAAAAGGGTGTTTTATTTGTTTACACGTGTTGCCTTAATTCAACTTTATCCTCTGTTAATCACGAGTGAAACATACACAAATGCACAAATGCAGACGATAACTTGAAGTATTGACAAAATTTTACGTCTGCCTCGCTCGAACCTATGGTGAAAATGGGTGATTCCATTGTTATATGTTTCACAAATATCTTACTGAACTTTAAGTCTTAGCTTGACCGCATCTCTTTTCCTTTTCCTTAAGAGATGTAATTGTCTTAAACAATAACCAGACAAATGTGAAACCATGATCTGTCTGATCCTCACATATTCAAAGGGTTTGAAAGGGGAATGTGCATGAACATTTTCATATGCTAGCTTATGCTATTGGAATAAATGAACTTCAATGAAGACGGACTAGTCTTAATCATATCAAACAAGTTCCTATATCATGTATTTGTATCAGTATCTTCAAATGTACAAATTTACTTCTTCTAGATCTAGTATCTTTAGTTAATTAAACATAAAAAAAAACTCGTCAGATTAATAGTAAAGTCTTTGTCACATAGCTTTATCTACGTAAATAAAGCGATGTTTTCTTTATTTAGAGGTGCGGAAGCTTCCAATTTACCGCAAATATTTTATTGTTAATAAAGAAACCATGTAGGAAAGTGCACACAAAACAACCCACAAAGAGCTAAACTTCCTACATCCTATCTTACAACGTATAAATTGTAGGGGAAAACCACAGTCGGCACTTCATTACTGACATAGATTTGCTGTATAACAATCATGCTTTACATTTTATTAAATTAGGTTGATGAGCTAGTATCGTTTAGAAAATATATATATATATATTTAAATGACTTAACGTATTTTGATTTTTTTAATTACCCATAACACCCAATACAAATGAAAGATAAGAGAAATTTTAACTAATATCTTTTTAATTATAAGATTTTGGAGATATGTTTTGCTTAGGAACAATTGATTTACAAAGCTGTGTCCGACACTAGTGCCAAAACATGTATATGTTTATTCAGATTAACTTCCAGGTGCAAAACAACAAAGCGTTGATGTAAAAGGATTAAGATTTGTTAATAAGTAAGGCAAGAAACTCATCTATTACATTTTTAAAATATGACAATACGACTTTAAATCTATCCGAGACAGGCTTAATGACATTTGAAACCACAGCAATGTTATGATGTTCATCCCTTAACTTACCTTGTTATCAGTAAAGTTAATTCTTAAAAAATAATGATCAATAAAAAAGGGAAAAACTTCTAATGGTGAAATAGAGTACACTTACCTTACTTTCTGACATTGCTATTGGCAACAAAAACAGTGGCAGTAAAAATGCTATGAAAACTGTCCTCCACATAAGAAGGATCCTTAGCCATCTTATAATTTCACTTTTTCCTCGAGACATGATCGTTCTTCAAAAACACACGCCTTGTCCACCTCGAAAGTAAAGGTTAATATTTGTTCAACTTAATCACAAATTTATTTCATAAATCAGTTGTTCCATTTTCAGCCCTTCATCCCACCATTACATCAGTTTTGTCTGAAACAGAAAGAGTTCAATGCGGTCAAAAGAAAATGATGGCACTACTGTATCAATCGATGGAAGAGAAAATCCTACGGCATTATATACACCTAATGAATACTATTTCCAACCATCTATCCTACATTTTTCCTATCCAAACAGGTAGAATATTAGAAATTTAAAGCGAATATTGAAACACTGTCTTTAATAAGCCTCCTCTTGTAACGCAAAAGCACATGCTTCGGATTCTGAGAAGAGACATGTAATCGATTTTGGCATCATTTGACCTTCTCAAAGTCACCTACACACAAGGTTTATATGGTTGATTTATGTGCTTTATCTTTTTTTTAACTTAACCAGTATCTCCCTGAGGGTAAATGATGGAAACAGCTTTGAGAAAAGTTGTTTGATCAGTGTATATTTTCTTGAAAAATTGTTGAATCATTATAACATCGTCTTCCAATAAATCAATGCTGAGAAAGCATGGTAGTAATAAGCAGAGGTGCTGAATTCTTCCTGCTTATGTAATTACTTCTTTTTTTAGAAAAAAAAAAGAAGGTTCAAGAATTAGTGAGGTCTTTAAGAAATGGGTAAACATCGAAAGAAAAGAAAGAATTCAGACAGACGATAACCGACACTCTTACGCAATTCCTTTTTTCATAAACACTTTTTTTGAGCCCTAGATTCCTTAACCTTTATATATTTAGTTTAAAATATTGTTATTTCCAAAATGTAAAGAAAGATTTCTCATCTCTCAGATATTTTTAGGTTAATTGATAACCAGGTAAATAAAATCACTGCTCTAATGCACATTATAGGAGCATGAACATGTCTTTTCAAGGTTACACGAAAAGAGACCCGGTAACACGTTGTAAAGTTGTTAGTTTGTTTTCTTGCAATCCGTATCTTTATGAAATATGATTCTTCTTAAAAATGTAAAACGACAGTCTTGATAAAATTGAACTGGTGTTTTAAACGTTAAGAAATTTTAAAAGAGGGTTTAGCAAGGACTTAGGGTACACAACAAATATCAGAAAACATAGAACTATGGTATACTGTGTAAGAGAATGGGAAAAATTGGTAGCAGAAATTAAAACAAAGAAGATAAAGTTAAAGAGTTTGAGAGTTTTAAATTAGAGAATGAAAAGGGGGTAAAAGAAAATGGATAAAGAGAGAGTAAATAGAAAGTAAAAGATTAGAGAGGGTAAAAGAATTATCGGTTATTTTAAATTTGTAGATGACTATAAAAATTAACAAAGTAATCTTTAAAGTATTTTTGAGAAAAAAAAAGAGAGGATACTTATAAAGATTATAAAAGTTATGATGGGAGTAAAAAGAGAAGATATAGAGCTAATTTTGATCCCAAATACAATGGTTTTTAAATATTGTAACCAAGATCATTAGATTCTCATATCTTAGCATTTCCCCATTGAATTTTAAAAAATGTTTAAATTGTAATTGTTTTAATTATTTTCATTACCGAGCGTTTGTAAAAACTAATTAAAGGGACTTTTCTGGATTTTCATTATTGTAGATGGGAATGAGAAAACCTTTATTTTGCGGAAAATTATTGCGGAAAATTATACATGTACAAAGAGGAAGCAGGCCTCAGATCAGATATCAGAAATTTGAATCACAGTTCGAACACTCACCAGTTTTAAAGCAGTTTAACTAACATTACAGTAGTAAACCTAATTAAGACACTACCTTTTTATCGCATTTGTTAGGGAATCAATAAATATTTCTCTTTTTTTACCAGGAATTAATTTGAAGAATAATTTCCTTTTTCTTCTTATACCAATATGTCTTTGTCCGTCATATGCAAAAATACAAAGCTAAGATTAATTTATATCACTTCCTCCCAAAGGCTACTATAATATAGCCACTACTTCCCTAGTATCAGAAAGAGCTATAAATGTATACACAAAAACGCCCATTTTATTAAGCACTATAAATTGAATGATAACGAGATTTACAATGAAGAGAATATTTAAGATTTTCAGAGAAAACACACACGATACCAATAACAGAGATTTCTTTGATGACAGTATAACTCCTAGAGACTTCAGGGTGAAGAGTATGAAGTCAATATATGATCAATTTTGTACAATCCTAGGATCTGACTCCAGGACTCTGGGGGAGATGAATTAAACAATTTTATAGAGGTTTTGTTTGCTCATTACAATTATACAAGTAATATACTACATGTACGATTAATTTGCCTCTTTGATTTCCGTGAGTTAATTTTGTTCGGGTTGTTTATAACTCTCAATTGATTCACTACGCAAGAACATGCTCAACGTATGAACAATTTCCAAAACGAGGTAAGTTATTGACAAACAAGTTGATGAAACAAGAATATGAACAATCTAGTTTAAAGGCATTATATGTATTTTGTTATTAATACGGTCAATACAATGGCATTGCCAGTAACTACAATTTATCATTGAGTTAAATGCTGACTGACATTGTTCTTCTTATTGGTAGGTCATTATTTACATATATGAACACTGAATTGTCTACGGATTTTCCGGTTATTTTCCGATCTTGACAAGTAGCACACGGCAATTATGATCTGTCGGCAGGGGATGCTCACTCTTCCAAGGCACCTTGTCCCAACTCTAATGTTTTGCAAGTCTGTGTTTGATCTGCTCCAATTTGCATTGTTTAATGTATTTAACAGCTTATTACTTATTAACAACTTATTACTGTTTAATGTATTTAACGGCTTAAAAAGAATGTTCGTTGTCTCCATATATTTCATTACATACACTAAATACTTGCTTGTCCTGACCAGACTGATTACCTTTCGAGTTTTTGAAAAATTTTGTCCATTTGATGCAAGTCTTAGAAGCTACTATTGGTGGTATGACAATTCCTACTCAGCAAGTATTTCGCAGGAATCAGAAGTGTTGTAGAAGTGTCTGAACTTAAAATGTGCTCTCCAAAACACCCACTTATTACTGCATATTATATGATAAAGAGATATCCTGCCTTTGCTAATGTTGACACAAGGAAGAAAGCTATTCAAGATTTTTAGAGAAAAGACAACATAATAGCAATGGTAATAGGGTTTATTTTATATACTCCTGAGTGAAGACTTTTAATGAACCATATCAGCTTACAATTTACAAAAAAACATCGATTTATGTTTTAATTATTTATGATTCGTGGAATTCACACCTGCATTGTTTATTTCGAGATTCTTAATACCGGTATCTCCTAGGTTTTGTTACAATCAATAATAAAGCAAGAAATTTAGCGCTTAAATTTCTTAATGAAATATATGCTTTTCAATATTGACTTATTATGATTGCTAATGTGGTTAACATCAGCTTCCAGTTTCCAACAAAAAGTGAATTTAAAAAAAAAATAAATACAATTCACTGTATATTTAATCTTGATCCAAAGGCAAAAATACTGGTAGGATTGTTAAGAAATAGCCAGATCCATCAAAGATCAGTTTCATAACTGTCCCTCTTTGCTGTATTTGTTTTCAAATAAATGGAATATATAGTACATTCAGTTTAACTTTGTTAGTTTGTCATTGATAAGTACATAGCCCATTTCTATATTAAACTAGAAAAAAAAAATTCTCCAAAAAAAATAATCATTACAGAAGTTATTTTTCTGGCTACAACTTAGCTAGGTTTAAAATACATGGTCAAAGATTAAGTTAATAATTACTTATATTTTGTACAAATCATTGTTGGTTTTATCAAATATTTATGCACTTAATAAAAAAAATATCAAAAATGGTTTTCTAGCATAATTTATAATCGCGTTTGAAAAGTTATTCAAATGATTTGTTGTGATGTGTTAAATTAGATTTTTTCATTATTTCATTCGAGAATTTAGAGTTGTAGGGTAAGAATTTTTCTCAAAATTGGTGGATGGGATAGTTTGTTTTTAAATCATTGAAACAGTTTGCCTATATATTCAATGTTCATGAGTGGACTGGGAGAAGACATTCAAAAATGTAGATATTCAAAACCGTATATATTCTTTACTCTGTCATCAAATACATGTACGAGAGAAAAACTTCAAGTTTAGAGTTTTACATATTAAACTCACTGTTTGACAGGGTCATTGAGTGTGAGAGCTTTTGTATTGTACCAACCACTAAAGTGACACACGAATGTTCGTTATCTCCATATCCTTCTACGAATTAAGGTTTCTAATTTACACTTCTTACGCTATGAGGAAGGAACAGTCCCTGCAAACAGTTATGTTTTACGTCCTGGGTTTAACATGGTGCCGGGAACGAGATTCAAACTCGGATCACCCAACTAAGTTCAAGTGCCTTTCTTTTAGGCATTCTCGACTGATGAACAAGGAGGAAGGTTTTGTATATTCGATTTAAACTCATCTCCGCCCCGTAGTCTGAGTCCCCGGAGCAATAAATCTCACGGGTTTAGCAAAATGGCTCTTTGATTATCATAATTATGTCCAATTTTTTTATGGTTTACTTTCCGGAGTAATGGAAGATTTATTTTTTCAAGATAGCATTAATTTGAAAAGCCTCCTGTCGGGTTTGATCTTAATTCATCCATCAAAAATTATCAAACAGAATGAAACTAAGAGTTCATATGACAAAACTCACAAGACAGACCCACAAACCAAAATCAGCTCACAGCTCGAGAAAAACACGTGGGACAGACAGACTAATACGGTCTTAGAACACATTTAAATAATTTGAAAATAGAAATAATACAATTAAAATGATACTCACCCCTGAAGAGAGGGTTGTCCTCAAATGGTGATCGTGGATGATTCAACAAATTTCCAAGGACATAAAAATAAACTAAACGCCCTTTTATGAAGTGAAAAAATAATATCCACTTCTTTCCACAAAATCCGGACGAATTTACGTCAGCATACTTCCCTGTGCTTTACAATACATAAATCTCTCATCTCCTAAACACGGAAATTAAAAAAAAATATAGGAAAATATAAGTTCATACAAAAAAATACATATTCATTTAAGTCGAACAACTAACATATTTACAAATAAACATACCTGCAGCGTAATTTAAAGTACACCATATCATATGAAAGATCTTTCAAAATGTTAAAAAATAAATAACAAATACATATTCAAAAAGTCACGTACATCCACATATAAAAATTGCTCTCCATACATACCCAACCTATTCAGGGATAAAGAATTCTTGCTTTCTTTGGATTTTTTAAAATAAAAAATAAATTATTACGTAATACTTTTGCTTGTATTATGCAACACACAAGGATGTTCAATTTCATTGATTTGCTCAATGACTCATCACAACGTCAGAGTATGTTTTGCGTTGTGTCTTACTCGTTTAATTAAGTGGTATACAGATAAAGTATGAAATTGCACTCTCACACCTCTTTATTCACAATTGTCTACATGTTAGAAGGGGATAATTCAGATTTCATTTTTGCAATGTAAATAACATTTACAATAATTATATGCATCTCCGGTAGAAGTTTTGATCAAATTTTTATAGAATGATCAATAATTTGTATTTTAGAACTGTTTAAAAGGAACAAAGTCAACTCATAATTTTAATGAATGAATTTCATCACGTAGGCCTTATTGCAATATCACGTGACAATCATGAAAGCAGGGTTTTAAAAATTGATAGATTATCGCAAGATATACAAGTATATTACTAATTAATCTATTGAAACGGAGTGCACAATGTAAAGGGTAATCTTAAAAGATTAAATAACACCTGCCGACTTAATGTATGAGGTTAATTTTCTGTATATTACATATTTTATTTTAAAGTTAGCACTGAAAAAAATGTAGTTTGGAGGGAATTTCGAAGAGAATACTTCAAATTATTCTGAACAATTCTTTGTTGTTTTTTTTTTCTTCTAAAAATAATTGAAAATTTATACTTATAATCTTAAATAAGGACCTTTAAAAATAAAATAAAGCAAACACATCTTTAAACAGAACCCCTAAAAAGCTCTATGCAACGAACGACAATCCAAGGCATCCTTACAAACTTACAAACAGAGACATAAAAAGTCTGTGTATATTGTAATACACAGATGATTATAGAGAGGACTATCCCCTCCACAAATCTTTATGCTGGACTTTTCCAGTAAATATATTACACAATTACTTTTTTTAAAATCCAAAATACTGGAGGGAGAGGCGGGTCATATTCACTGACCGTACTCGTTCAGAATCTACAGCTGTCATGGACAGTCGTTATGTTATTTGCTACTTATAATTGTCGATGACTGAGCAGTTTTCCCCCATAAATTTTCACAAAAAATGCATTTTAAAATAGTCTTAGAAAAATAAAACAAGAAGTCACGAAGTTTCAAATAGGTCTGGTACAGAGAGATTATTTGATCAAGTACATGGACTTAGAAATCAGTGATGGTAGCAGTTTTGAATATCAAGAGTAAAATTTCCCTTAGAAAGCATGCTATAGGGTAAGCAAGGTTCCCAAATGGGGCGGGGACATGCCAACCTAGAGTCATGCTTCTCCTACAGAGTCACTGTATCAACAGAGAGGAATTCAAAGTCAACACAAGGGACCGGGAGGGACTCACTTTTATGTTTCTTGCCCCGTAAAGAAATTGCTCTGGAGTGATACTATATCCTAGTGGGATGCTGCCTTCTTGAGTCTTGTTTTAAGACTGAAACACTCACTCCCCGATAAAGGTAAAATCTGGGTTTTTTTTACCTTATATGACCGTAAAAGGAAGATAAAATTTCATGTTTTAAGTAAGAGAGATGTAAACAATAATGGTGCTCTATAAATGAAAGTTATCCTTCTTTCGGGCGAAATTTAAAATCAAAGTCTCATCTATGGTAGGCGTAAACACGACTAAACAAACCCACCTTTTCCAATATTTCTGAGTGTTTAGTAAATTTCTAAATTTAGAAGTCTTCACCGGCATGTAGTCACGTCTCACATGAGTGAAAAATTCTCGCAAAGGAAGTGAAACAACAAAAAATCAATCAATCGATCAATTGTTTAAAGTTTTAAGTTTTAAAAAGAACAACAATAATGTTGCAATTGTCATAGTAGGGAAAAAACTTAACCCACCAAAAGATTTTATCACGTTAGCATTGTCCATATACCTCTAATCGTATAATTTAACCACAAAATATATGTTTCTCTACCGCCTCATGCAATCCGTAGTTGAAATCTCGATCTGTGGAACCTGTCTTCTAGTAGTGCAGGAACATCTCGTTAGACCGCTCTACCTCCAAGGCAAGTTAAGAAAATTCGTGTTCATCGATGGCAGTAGACTTCCTTTGTCGATGTCCATAAGAATGGATATGAGAAAGAATTACAGTTATTTGCAGATGAAAGTAAAGGAATCCGTTGTAAAAAAAAAATTATACTTTGTACTTCAAATTGAAATATCACTACAATTTGTATCTGTAATGATAAATTTAAAGTTGTTTCCAACTTTTATTCTAAATCTCTGTGTACTGTAGGATGGTGCTACAAGACTTCCTTCGCCAGCAAAGGCAAGTTTATAAAGAGCCTAATTGGTCGAGTGGTCTAACACTTTTCCTACTACTAGCTAGGGGGCAAGTTCCGGAGACCGAGAATGACCACGACCTGAGGCCGCTGCAGGTGTCCTTGTATCGTGAATTTCTATGTGCTTTTTATGCATTTATGTAATCTTCTGACGAAATGGAATATTCCTACATTTTACCGTTAACACCTTGTAAGGATCGAGGATTTTTTTTTACATGGTACCGTTTATGTTAATGTAAACGGTTGCTAAAAAGTACATTCTGACATTACTATTTTTTAAAAGGGCTAGGATCACTCGCCCAAATGGGATATTTACAGTGCAAATCAATGAAATTTTTTTTTTTTTTTTGGCAAAAATATCATAAATTCGCATTAGAATACTAAAAAAAAAAATAATTTTGGCAAGCAAGATTTACTGTAACCCTACAGTTTGTTAGATTGATCCCAAGGAAATTAAGGAGCTTCCGAGGGATCAAACCTCTAACCAATGGGCATACAGAAAAACTTGTCAACCAAAAGTGTTTCCTTTATAAGTATCTTGATGCGGATTAAGGATATTGATAGCCAAAATACAAATTTTCTTTTTTTTTGCACTGTAAATTAATATCCAATCTGTGATATTATCTCCCAAACAGGCTAAAATGAATATGAAAACTACTCAGTATTCGGCAATGCGAAATGTTTGATATCCTTCCCTTCATGAAGTTTTTCAAGTCAAATGGCATTTGTAGTGCAACATATCAATTAATGTACTTATGGGAGGAATTGAACATTGATTATATGTACTTAATATCTTCATTTATACTTCTCTACATATTATCTATCTAAATCAAGATTTAAAGCTTACCTTTAGTAGATGTCTAATATTTAAGGACGTTTTTTTAATTATGAAATCTACATGAAAGCATATGTATTTCTTGAAAATTTAAAACCTAAAAGATAGATTTGTTGACAAATGTATTTTACCTAAATTTGAGTAAAGAAACTATTTATCCCAGTAACCATTTCTTTCAAACACAAAAGATTGCAACTAAATTATAACAGCATTTAAGATTGCAAGTAAATAATAAAAACTTTTGATCTCCATGTAAGCAACAGAATTTGAATTCGTGACACTTATACCGCGGTTATATGTGCAGACAAGAGTCAATATCTGGACGGGACACGATAAGACTTTCACAAGCCCTGTTATATCTATTGAATGAAGTAAATATAACGGTCACTACTGACGAAAACAATCATGAAAGGTAGATACTGCTTCATTTCTTTCTGATTACGTAAAATGTAGGTAACAATATAATGAGTAAACAGCAAACTTTCCAACCTATTAGTTCTTAATATGTTACATCTATTCCCTATTATTCATTTATTCAAAATATTACTTTATCTTTGCAAAATTTGCATTTTGTTGATAAACACATAAAAATACTACAGTCTATAGATCTAGATATACATGTACCTCGCTCTTAATATCCTTTGTATGATAAAAATGGTGTTTAAGCAATATTTTCTGAACTGTACTTGGGGGGCGTGTTTTGATTTTCTGTGTTTTTTTTAAAAACTCAAATCCTTATTATCAGCAAGATTAAAAAATCTCTGCTTTGGCATGCAAAGTATAATTTAAAAAAAAAAACCAAACAATTTTTGTACAGGGCGACAGAAGAGTAATTTTGCTTCAATCTGATCCTCTATTTAATAATTTTGTTGAATTAAATATAAACAGAAGAAGTTTATAAACCTTCATGTCTTTATCTTTGAAATTTATTATTAGTTAATTACAAATTTAGAACAAAAGTTTCGTCCAAGCTCATATTGCATCTAAGAGAAAGGGGTGCAATGTAAAGTATGATTAACGTTTAACTCTCTCTCTCTCTCTCGTTATACAATTGTCAGATGAAATAGTGAAATTGCAACAAAATTCCAAACATAATATTAATGCTTCATCATAAATTATTGCATCTTACCTGTTATTTGTAGGCCCTTGAAAATATATAACTATATCAGTTTCCACAGCAAAGATGCGACGAACGCTAAATATTCACGTACTTATTCCAATGCATGCATTTACCTAGAAACCTTAAGACCAAATCCAGAGGGTAGCTGTATATTTAAGCACGATCATGTTTTAGCACACCTGAACCAGGCTCATGTAAGCTTTTCACATTTTCCCCGGCGTCCGTATGTCCATCTGTCTGTACCATAGCATGTATATAGGTATTGACAAAAATACATTTTTCTTAAGTGGGGTATATTAAAATTTGTTCAGATCAGGAATCCGGGGGTAGGGTGAGGCCACAATGGTTGATCAAAGTTTTACGTATAGGAATTCACAGGAAGTTTAAACTAGTATGTAAAACTCTTCTTCTCAAGAACAATAGACTTGATTGGTCATATGAATATATTTATCATATTAATATGAGCCCCTTTTTAAGGAAGTATCCCCTGGTATTGTAAATTAAAGTTTGTTGAAATCATGACCCCGAGTTAGTCACAATGGACGATCAATGTTTTACTTAGGAATACTTAGGAAACATATTTTTTAAACTTATCTTCAAGATGAGCGAGGCCATCATTAATCATATTTATTTGGAGCTATCCTGAGGTAACGTAGAATCACATTTGTTCATATCATGACTCCCGGAATTAGGGAATTTTAACAAGGTATATATACATATGTAAGAAAATCCTTTAAATACGACTTAAAGTAATTTGTTTTCAAGAACAGGACATTATGATTTGTGATATTTATATGAGGGCATTTTTTAGGCAGTGTAGATTGAAAATTGTCCAAATTATAACCCAAGGGGGAAGGAAGTGACTACAATGGGTAAAAATAGTTCTACAAACAAATTCATTGGGAAAATCGTTCAAAATCTTTGTTCTCAAGAGCAGCAAATCAATGATTGGTTTTACTATGTGGAAGCATCTATAGGGTAATATGAATTCAATATAGTACTCTGAAGTTGACATCAAAGAGATGCTTGAGTTTCTGATTGACAATGTCTATGTGGTTTTTGGAGACCAAGTATTCCAACAATCTATTGGAATTCCTATGGGTACCATTTCGCTCCATTATTAGCAGACCTATTTTATATTCATATGAAGAATTTGTGCACAATCTTATGCGTGAAAAGAAGAAAACACTTGCTGTGGCCTTCAACTCGACATTTAGATATATCGACAACGTATTGTCAGTTAATATTGTAGTAATTTCCATTCCTACGTCGAAACGATATATCCTGGTGAGCTTGAGATAAAAGATACCACAGAGTCTGACACATCTGTTTCATACTTGGATATTTTACTTGAAAAAAGACGTTAATGATAATCTAACAACCAAGCTATTTGATAAACGTGATGATTTTAACTTTTCAATCGTCAACTTCCCTTACTTATGCAGCAATATAACCTTCATCACCTGCATACGGAGTATATCTAGCTCAGTTGATTCGATACGCAAGAGCATGCTCTACGCATAAAATTTCTCAAACGAGCTAAATTATTGACAAGCAAGTTGATGAAACAAGAATACCAGCAGTCTCGTTTAAAGTCATCATTTCGTAAGTTCTATATTCGATACAATGACCTTGTCAGCAAATACAATTTATCATTGAGTCAAATGCTGACTGACGTTTTTCATACTAATTGTTAGTCCATTATTTATACACTGAATTGACGACGGATTTTTCCGTTATTTCCTGATCATGACAAGGAGCACACGGTGGGTGTGACCGGTCAGCATGGGATGCTCACTCCTCCATGGCACCTGATCCCACCCCCACCTCTGATGTTTCGGAGGTCCGTGTTTGCTCTTCTCCTATTTTGCATTGTTTAATGGACTTTGAGATTGAATACTATTCGTTATCTCCATATCCTTATTACGACTAAGACAAATCTTTAATTCTGCATATTATTTCTAATTAACATTATTTTGACAATGATTTCAATCTTTTTAAAGTAATGTATTGAGTTTAGTTTACAAAGGCAATTTTAAACAGAATAATTAATTTTGCGGCATTTTACAATCAATCAAAGTTCATGTTCTTAGTCGTAAGTTCTTTTGTTAAAAAAAAGAAAAAAAAAGAAAAAAAAAGGCCCCTGATTTCTGCTTTTCCTAGCCAAACTGCTCGTGTGAGCGATATGTTCCATGGGTCTCTGTAATTATTAATACAGCAAAAAAATCTTACCTTGTAAACTTTTGTATATTTGGCCTCTTTTTAACCTCTGGACTGCATGACTACACTGTTAATCACTTGAATGGGGACAAAAAAGAATTATGTATTAGAAACTGTAATTGATGTAACTGTTGCCATACTCCTGAGTCTGTCAACAGAGTTTCCATTACCACTATCTTAATAATAATTGAAAGTTGTTCAATCGATAAACTATTAATCCTTCGAGCTGTTTGTTTGACTTCAGTTATATAACTTTATTAGATGAAAAAACAGAAATTACTTCCAGAAAAGTTAAATTAGTTTCTGTAATTGTAACATATGTCAGCATCACAATCTAATTAATGATTACAGAATTTATAACTTGTACCCTGCTCGTTCTCCTACTTCAGTTTGACAAAGGTATGAAATATTTTAATACTTTTGACATTTTTAGTCAATGTAAGACTAATATCGGTAAAACAGAATACCAATGTAGCTATATTGACTTGCGAATTGGATGACTGAAATAAGAGCTTGATTTTAGGAATTTCCTTGATGTGTCTGCAGTGTAACAACGCAGTACAACCTCGACACTGTCACACAGTAACCTACTGCGCAGAGGACGAGGTTAGTAAAGAATAAGGTTAAAGACTTACTTTCACCTTTTTTAAAGAGAATAATTACACAGTTTTATGAGCATAGATCTAACAAATAAATACTTAGATAAATAACGGGAATTGCAAAATAATTCAATTTCCGATTTTTTTGAAATTTTGTTTCAGACCAGATTTCATATTTTCAAAGTATCAGATACAGTGTATTTGAAAACAACATAATTTCTTCACTTGTTCTCATAAGAAACGATAATCAAGATTTGATAAAATTCGAAAGTGAACACAAAATAGTAGTAGCAATAGAATACATCTATTTGACATTTTCTGTTAGCAAGACATCGTCTTAAAAAAGTTATCATTATAAAATGATCTTATTGACTGTTTTGTGTTAACTCGCAACAATGCTGCTTTTTGGAATTCTCTTCTTAAAAGGTGTGTTTTGTTGAAAGAGTGGAGTCTATGTTTGGCGTCAGATACAACATGGGTTGTCTCCAGAACAGAGCAAGTACTTTCCTGAGAGTTTTTTTGTTTTGTTTTGACATTTAAAATTATTTCACATTGTGTCAATAAGGTTCAATTTTTGTCTTTGCCCAAATTGTACAAAATCTATTTGAACTGCAAGAATCGTTGCATTAAAATCATTAATTTTGCACCTTGAATTAACAAATTGATAACCTTTTTTAAAAAAATAAGATTCTGAAAAATATTTTTTTTTTAAAAGCTGTTGCATATCTAGAATGATATTTTTGACATTGTATTTATTATTTTTTTTATCAAATATACAAACAGGTTTGCAGAGAGCAAAACAAAACAAATATCATAAAAAATAATGGAGAAGGAAACCCCCTTCCGTACACGTGTACTGAGTGTTGTCAGTCCGATCTGTGTAATGCAGAGGGATGTGGGGAACCAGGTATGTACACTAAATCTCCCAAATACCCAACAAAAACCCAACATATTCCTCCTACATGCAAAAATTAAAGTATTCAGGTATGTTCACTAAACATCATTTAATATCCACCCACAAACCCACCATATTCTTCCTAGAGGCGAACACAAATTTATAAGTATTCAGGTATTGGTGCTTTTGAGCATGAGAATAGTTCGTTTTCTCATTATATTTCATAAAACTCATATTTTTAATTTTATGTTGATAAAAATAAATTAATACTTTTGCCATCCTCTGCGTTAAGATCTTTTCATATCATGATTCGATATAAAAATCAAATCTGACAATAATAAGCAGCGCTTCATACCTTATATTGTTCTCCATCTGAAGCTGATGCAACAGATCAAGGTTTTATTTTAATAAAAATGTAAAAATTTATATTAGAACAGACGGTTTTTAGTTCTTAACGCGAACATTAAAATATTCATGTATATAGTCTAACATCCATAATACCCACAAATTCTACATATTCTTTAATAAGGCGAACACTAAGGTATATATAGGTATGTACGCCAACCTTCATAATACACATCAAGAAATTCAACATATTCTTCCTTATGTCGAACACTTAAGTATTCAGGTGTGTTCACCAAACAACTACCAATGAACTCTCATCACTATTATACCTTCAAAGGCAAACACTAGAGTTTCTAAGAATGTACTGTTAACATCCTCTATATCCACCCATAACCCATAAACCAATAAAAGCCAACACCAAAAGATCACGGTTTGTACATTAATATTATGTACATGTACATGATGTACATGATCCTATGGCTAAAAAAAATTAAACCTTTCTCATAAAAGAGTAAAATACTTCATTTTCAACTCAATAAATGATTTGATTAAAAAGGGTATCCGGTTGTGAGAGGTCCAATTTGTTTCGCCTGTTCCCAAGGTGATGATGCAAGGGAGTGCCGACGGATTGCCCACTGTAGAGACTCTGAGGTACCTGTAAAAACAATACTAAGAACGAGCTTGTCCCTCAATATTCAATGCTTAAAGATCTAATCTATTAATGTATTCATAAGATATTTTTAAACAAATCTGATAAAGTACTCCAAAGAAATTTTAATTTGCATCGCATATAATAGATCAAAACATAAGTATTGAGGCACATTATATTTTATTGTATATTATTTGATAATGAATGATGTATTTTTGCAATTTAAGATAACTGATACCGAATATATTTTCAGCTATGTTACATTAAAAAAGAAGAGGAATTTGGCGATCAAATTTATTCAACAGGATGCATGCCTTTTCAGGTATTAAATTTAATTTCTTTTAAAAAATAAAAAAGCATGGATAAATAATTGATTGTTATATTAGTTGTTTGAAAATCCGCTGCTTTCTTGCAGCAATGTCTGAGTGTAGTTCAGAATAACCAAGCAATTGGAGATTTGTCTAATTCTCATCACTTTTCAAGACCTTCAACGACAGGAAAACCTACTTTATCACTTCACACAAGAACAACTTTTGGCACAACAGTAGCCTCATTTGAAACTGATCAACCAACTGGAATCACAGATGACAATATTCATATGGTTGATGGATCAACTGTCACTCTGTCGCCATACTTCACAGTCGTTCCGACTGGAATAACAGATGACAATATACATATGATTGACGAAGTAACATCCAACTCCCTACACTCAATCCAAATACAAACTGGAATTACTGACAGCAATATACCACACTCAACCCAGGTACCAACTGGAATTACAGACAGCAATATACATATGATTGACGAAGTAACATCCAACTCCCCACACTCAACCCAAGTTCCAACTGGAATAACAGACAGCATTATACATATGATTGACGAATCAACATCCAACTCACCACACTCAACCCAGGTACCAACTGGAATTACAGACAGCATTATACATATGATTGACGAATCAACATCCAACTCACCATACTCAACCCAAGTACCAACCGGGATAACCGACCAATTTATCCACATGGTTGATGGTTCTTCAAAATACTCTCCCATACCAACAACCTCAAATTTTCCTGACCTTACTGAAATATCAATTTTGTCTGATCAAAGTAAATTTCTTGCAAAGGGAAAGATTGGTAAGGTCACATAATCTACTCTTAGAAATGTTAAAGATAAAAGAAAAAATAATAATTTTAATTACGATTACAAACTTTGGTTTGCATCCTATCAACTTATCACGATTTTTGAGATTTTATAAGGTTACAGGTAAACAAAGTTTGAAAATTGCTGAATTTAGTGCGTGCGAATTTTCAATTTCTATCTGCAATATAACTTACAGATTCCAAAAATGCGCCGGCCTCTCCATCATATAGGGCAGCCATTTTGAATGGTAGACGGAAGCGCTTTATTTCCTGTCATGTGTGTTGCAGGGGAGATCTTTGCAATGATGTGTGCAGCCCTAATAGTACAATACCTCCATTAATTCTTTTAAAAAGCATTAACTATGAAGGGTATTTGAAAGGAAGTATAACAGAAGCTAAAAATATTCATTCTTTTTTAGTATACTACAAGTATTTTACTTTAATATATACATATGTATTTTATTTTATTTTAATTACCAGCTGATATATTCACTATTTAATTAAAACCATGATAACGTGTACCTAATTTTACTTTGGAATCGTGTCGAAAAAAACAAAAACATGCATAATGCAAAGAGGAAATTCCCTCTCTGTCCTCTGTAGAATACGAATTTTGAACATACAAAATTATAAAAATCTTGTATGTTCAAAATACCTTCTACATTTGAAAAAAAATCCACCTAGCTTATCTTTCTTGACCTCATTTTGAACAGGTCCTTTAACACCTACACCAGCCTACTTTACCTTTTCTCCACCATCGACTCCTGCATCAAGTACTGATCGCCAAACATCTGCAATACTTACACCATCTCTTACAAGATCCACTTCTACCACGTCGAATCCTACCACACTATCTCCTACTCGTACCAAATCTTATCTTACCATTCATATGCCTGCTCGTACCACGTCCAATCCTACCACACCATCTGCTACTCGTACCACATCTAATCCTACCAGACATACGATTGCTCATACCACGTCGAATCCTACCACACCATCTCCTACTCGTACCACACCTAATCCTACCAGACATACGCCTGCTCATTCCAAGTCGAATCCTACTACACCCTCTCCTACTCGTACCACATCTAATCCTACCACACATACGCCTGCTCGTACCACGTCGAATCCTACCACACTATCCACTATTCGTACCACATCTAATCCTACCACACATTCTACTACAACTACCTCCAGCACTACAACAACAAAACCAACAGCATTTCCAGTTACATTTACAGGTGCAGTATACGTCTTTAAACGACTTTACAATAAAAAAAAACTTTTAAACTTAAAAATGCCTTCCCTACAGTCTTCCTAACTTTTCCTCGCCAAGTAATGTAAAAAAAAAGGGCGACATTCATTGATGCACAAACAAATGAAGCTATTTTCTTTGTTCTTATTAACTTTCTTGTAAAATGTTAACTTCCAATCACTACATGTATCTTTAGCAGAATTTCATATCGTCTTCACATGTCTTTATTCAATTCAGGCCTATCTGGTTCAGAGTTTCTACTTGCCTTGTCAAAGTACAAAAATCTACAAAATGCAGATAAAGTTTCCTTAGTGATTACTTCCCCTAATAATGGAATGATCAGTGTTTACTTGGAAAATACCAAATCCTTCATGAATACCACTCTAACAAAGGGTAGAAACATTATATCGTTAGATCCATCCACTGCAACCTCAGTGCCCTGGAATGAACAGAAAGGAATTTACGTCAAATCTAACGTTAACATATCTGTCCATGTCATGGAGTATAAAAATGGAAGTATCACTGCCTTCTCTGTGATTCCTGTCCCTGACTTGTCTAACCGTTACGTGGCAGCATCAGCCAAAGGAACGAAGGACAGTCCCTCCTTTATTACTGTTGTAGCGCTACATAATGACACAAAAGTAAGATTTAACCTTAGGCTCGCGGACAAAAACAAATATGTTTATATTAGTCCATGGAAGAACTACCGATATGAAAATGGGGAAAGCTTCAATATAACTTTAAATCAGTATGAAACGTTTCAACTAGAAGTCAATGGAACCGATTTGACAGGAACAGTAATTGATAGTTCCAAACCAGTGGCTGTATTTTCTGGAGCTGAGTCAACAGTTATTCCATCAACAGTATGTACTCAAGACTGCGAGACTCAGAAGATTATACAAATGATTCCACCTACAGATGCTTTAGGTACAGATTTCATAATTTCAAAGCTGCAAAACAGACAAGCCTTTACTTATAAGATTATTGCTTCAGAGGATAGAACGCAAGTGGTCGTAAACGGTAAAACTGTATATCTACCGACAGCAGGATCTTTCAGGGAATTTGAAACTAACAAATCAATTAGTATTTCCAGCAATAAGCCAATTCTAGTAATTCAAATGACTGAAGATATGAAACCGGTAAAGGAGAACGCTAGTGGTGCAATGTTAGTTACTCCAGCTATCCAGCAATTCAAAAGCGATTATCACTTCAGTGTTTCTGATGATGGTGAATACAAACATTTCATTTCCATTTTAATACAGAAGGGCCAAGAAGGGGGACTTGTCCTTGACGACAAACCGTTTAATCAAATTAACGCTACTATGGAAACAATTGCCTTAAATGGGCAATCCTACGTTGTGATAAATATTCCTTTAAACCAACTTCATTCCCATGACATAGAAAATGTACAGAGACATCCATTTGGATTAATGGCGTATGGTATTAAGCATAATCAAGGATATGGATATCCATTGGGGCTAAAATTGACACATTAGTAATCAGTATTTTTTATACAATCAACAATATATAAAATTATGAAACGTATTTCACGTATGGATCATGAATTAAACAGTTCAAATGTAGACATCACAGAAAACAAAGGTTTTTATCGGTATTAAATTAGTATTTAAAATTTTGAAGATCATCCACTAGGAAATGTGTTAATTTGAATGTTTCCCCTAATTTCTGTATCTAACTTTATACTTTCCTGAAAAGAGGCACTGCAAAAAAATATAGATTATTAAATGTGTTAAATCCGGAAAGCGAACAATCACATCAATATAGTTAAATAAAACAAATTGTGATTGTGCATTAACACGAACCGTTGAAAATGGGTCAGATGCCTAAGTACAGGTAGTTAGTAGAGGAATAAGGATTCCATGACATCAGTTATTAATCATATATTTTACTCCTAACTTCGATAGTTTATTTAAAGGAAACTGTCTAATATGTTAGTTTCATGATTCGATGTGATCAATCGAGTGGATTACGTGATAATTTGCATAAACTCGAAAGCGTTTTATGCATGGAATTATCGAGGAAGCCAATCGATTGATCATCGTCATAAAACCATCAAATCTAAAGTTATTCCCTATAATCACATGCTCTTGATTGCGCAAATTCACGTGCTACAAGCCCCGCTTCTGTCTCTATTTGTCCCGCCCTGCACGTGTTTTTTTAAAATCGCACCTATATCGATAAACAAGTAGATTTATGTAGAAATAAAGTATTCTTATAATTATTTGTCGAATTCAAGGCCATGGTAATAAAGCTATTTCTTGCTTTCATTTAGAAGTGTTTTGATAAGTTCTACATTAATATATGAATAAAAACAAGTCTGCAAATGGTGATAATATAAACCATGGTATTTTGATATTAACTATATTAATAATAAAGCATATCATACTTGTTTATGAAATACCCAAAACACATTGCATACTTCATAATCATTGTAAATAACATCATATCGTAATCAAAAATACAAACCTATATAGAAGACAATTTTGAAAAGGTTTCACAAATATTTTAGATTGATACCCATCATTGCAATACCTATAGTCTAAACGGCCAAATTTCATAAACCAGAACAAAATAAATGAGGAATAGAATTTAAAAAAAAATATTGTGGACAGACAATCAGCCAAATACATGGCTCGATCAAACTTTCTAGGTCAGAATAAAAAGGGTCAGTTTATTGAAATGAATCATGAAACACAATTAAACACTTGTTGTAGGCATTGCAAGTACGACATCAATTAACATTCTATTCTTGGTCTTCTTCATTTTCGGTACAGTTTTGGATAAGAGCAATATTAAGTAAGATTTCATCTTACGTTAAAAAAAATGGTCATGTTTTCAAACTGTAAAGTTATAAAAAAAAACACAAGTTAAATATACAAGGTCATTCCTTTTGAAACATATAAGCAAAGTTAGTTATTCATTTCTTTCTTTCTTTTTTTCTTGAATCTTTCCCATTCAAAATATGCAAGAAGTCTGTATGCTATTTTTTTGCCGAAAAAATTGAGCATGGTTCAAATTTTACTCCGTTGGGGCGAATTAAACAATCGATGCGTTTAGCATCCCTTCAAAATATGACACAATCACTGATAGGGGACAGGACGAATTTACATCAACTTTTATAATCAGTATAACACAAACATTCGGAGAGAAGTAAAGTGATCTTTGTACGTAGACATTAAGGCGATCTTTAAGTCAAAATACAGTCGCTATCAAAAGGTACTCACCTGTTTTGACCTACTTTTTATGGACGATCGAGTAAGTATAATTAAAAGTCTATCTGACTTTTTAACCTGCTGCCATTCCTTTTCCATAACAATTATTGTGCCTTTAATTGACCTACTTCCTGCAGTTTCTATTATCCGAAATAGAAATTAAAAAACAAAGTCTATGTTTTGTGATTCATGAAAGAAATGTGTCACAGCTATGAACGTATTTTTCTCCAAAAAGAAGAACGGTAAGCCATATCTCTTTATGTACTACATACAACTAAAATATGAAGGTTAAATATTATATCTTAATCATAAATTACAATACTGTGGTTTTCAGGTTTCTTAATTGCTTCATCGTTTTGCAATTCTTTTCTTCTTTTGTAGATATGCTGCTTATTCTTGTGTTAATCAACATATTCTCAATCAAACTTGGTACACCGTGATTCTGTATATTTAAAAAATCCTGCTTTAAATCAGAAATGTGAAATTTTGGAATTGAATTTTAGACTAAAAACCCACTAGTATCATTTCTATTGTGAACTTGAACTGGTTCCAGTACTTTTGTATTTCTTCCACAGTTCTGTCACTAATGTGTTTATCCTGTAGAGGCTCTATCCAGCCCCGCCATTGTCACAGTATAACTTACTGTGCAGAAGATGAGGTGCGTATGAAAATAAAGTCTCTAAAATTTTTATTATCTTCTTTTTAATCAATTAATTGCTCCTCGTCGCCCGCGTGTCGCAGTGGCTAAAGCGTCTGATTTAGAGTGGCGAAGTAAGGAGTTGATCCTTACGTCGCGGGTTCGAAAATCCACTGTAAGACATAGAAACCCTTCAGATGAGGCCGTACAAACCGAGGTACCGTGTCGCATACAAGTTCTCCTCTTGTGAGCTTCTTTTGACGAAGTCTATCAACTAATATCTGTCCATTTTCATATTTTTGACGACTGAGTAACTTTTTATTATGCACAAAGCATTCTTTGATGAAACTATTTAATTTTTTCGAAGGTATGGGCATGTTCTCTTCCAGTAGAGGAGACATTAGTCTGAAAATAGATACAAACACATCTTGTTTTTAAAGGTTTGCTTCGTAGAAAGAGTTGAATCACTTTATGGTGTAAGATATAACACGGGCTGCCTTCAACGACAAGTGAGTTAAACTTCATCTGAATTCTTGATAAAAAAAAATATAGATACCATTTATATACTTATGTAATGTACTTATATGTATCCTTGTGTATAATTCTCTTAGGTTTGTATAGAACAGAATCAAACGCTTCACATACATGGGAGTGATGACGGTAATCTTCGCCCACCTACGTGTACAGAATGCTGTGATACCGACCTCTGTAACGCTAAAGGATGCACTGAACCAGGTAACATATAGTCATTCAAATGAAGCATTTCTAATCACTTGCATCTAGTAATTTTTGTGCAGCTAAAATGTGTCGAACGAGTTTTATATTAAATTAATTTAGCATTTATTTCACCTATCTTCCTTAGAATATTCGTGTGAATTTCAAATCTTATACGCTCTACATCATTGCTTGATTTTTAGCTCACCTGAGCCGAAGGCTCTAGTAAGCTTTCCTGATCACATTTTGTCCGTCTGTCTGTCCGTCCGTCTGTAAACTTTTCACATTTTCGACTTCTTCTCAAGAATCAATGGGCCAATTTTAACCAAACTTGGTACAAAGCATCCCTGGGTGAAGGGGAGTTTAAATTGTTAAAATGAAGGGCCAAGTCCCCTTACAAGGGGAGATAATCAAGAAAAGACAAAAAAAGGGGGGTCACTAAAAAATCTTCTCAAGAACCACTGGGCCAGAAAAGCTAAAACTTATGTGGAAGCATCCTGGGGTAGTGTAGATATAAAATTGTTAAAATCATGACCCCCAAGGGGAGGGCGGGGCCACAATAAGGAATCCAAATTTTACATAGAAATATATAGAACAAATCTTTAAAAATCTTCTTCTCAAGAACCACTGGGCCAGGAAAGCTGAAACTTATTTGGAAGCATCCTGGGGTAGTGTAGATATTAAATTCTTAAAATCATGACCCCCGAGGGTAGGGCGTGGCCACAATAGGTAATCCAATTTTAACATAGAAATATATAGAACAAATCTTTAAAAATCTTCTTCTCAAGAACCACAAGGCCAGGAAAGCTAAAACTTATGTGGAAGCATCCTTGGGTAGTGTAGATATTAAATTGTTAAAATCATGACCCCGAGGGTAGGGCGGGGCCACAATAGGGAATCCAAGTTTAACATAGAAATATATTGAACAAATCTTTAAAAATCTTCTTCTCAAGAACCACAGGGCCAGGAAAGCTGAAACTTATGTGGAAGCATCCTTGGATAGTGTAGATTCTAAAGTTTTAAAATCATAAAAGGGAAGGGGATAGTGGGGCAGGATAGGTATAGCAAAAGTATATCTGGTAAAGAACTGCATCACCCAAGTTACTCAGGTGAGCGAGTGGCCCATGGGCCTCTTGTTATAAAATATGTTTTTGCTGCTGTGAAAATTTATGTATAAAGCCTAAAAAAAATGATGTCTCCAAATCGATTCATTTGACTAGAGCATTTTCTATCTACGAACAATTTCTAAAAGGAAGCAAATTATTGACAAATAAGTTGATGTTGAAAGGATATCAACAATGTCGTTTAAAGCTTCCAAATACTATGGTCGATACAATGACCATGTTTGAAAGTAAACCCTATCTTAAAGTCAGCTTTTAACCGATATCCTTCTCCCGAATTGTTGAGTCATTATATTTTCTGACATCATTGATAGCTGTTTTTTCAATCAAAAGAGAACTCGTATATTTACGTACCTTGTCATAGGTCATCTGTAACATAACTTTGTTAAATACATTCTGATTGTGCATACAAGAACTCTCAAGTTGACATTGAAAAGATGCTCAAGATTCTGATTGACAATATCTATGTGGTATAAGGAGACCAGGTCTTCCAACAATTTAATGGCATTCCCATGGGTACCAATTGTGCCCCGTTATTAGCAGACCTATTTTTGTATTCATATGAAGCAGAATAAGTTCCAAAAATTGTCTAAACATGTGAATGATACTTGTTATGATTTCAGACCACCCAAAATAAATAAAGTAATGAAATTAACTGTTTTAGGTTACCCTCCTCTGAGTAGTAGAGGACCTGTCTGTTTAGCTTGTACTCAGCACTTTGTCAGTCAAGAATGTCGACAAATAGCCCACTGTAGAGAATCTGAGGTGAATGTATTTAACATAATATTATTCGTTTGCTAGATATTCATTTGAGTATATTTCACCAAAGGTACAAATTAAGATTTGTACTAAGCTCTTATTGTCAGAGAGCAGTGAGTGAGGGATCTTTTCGTTGCAGCATATACAGGCCCGGGTTCGATTCTCGTTCCCGACACCGCGTCAAACCTAAGACGTAAAAATAGGTAGTGACTGTTCCTTCGCCAAGCGCTCGGCATCAGAAGTGAAAGTCACGGGTCTTTTGGATATGACCTTAATAACGTAGGTCCCGTGTCACGGTAGGCGCTGGCACGATAAAGAACCCTCATTGCCCAATGGCCCTGAGTGCCGTGTATAGGTCTAAATTTGAAGCCCTTCACCGGCAAACGGTGACGTCTTCATATGAGTGAAAAATTCTCGAGAGGGACGTTAAACAACATATAATCAATCAATCCAGCATATACTGAAACATTGGATTTCAGTTCATTCGGTCTCATTTAAGGGACATGCTTCTATGTTCTATGTTCGCAACTGGAATTCGAACCCATGTCGCCGCTCATATACAAACTCCATGTTCATTATGAAAACAATAGGGGAATATATATTAACGGAAATTCGATTTATCTTGACTGAAGATTTATTTTTTTTTTTAAACCTTTTTGGGGAAACTGCAAATTCGGGACATGTTTGATAAAACGTTCTTTAAAATTATGTTGATATAATTTTTTAAAACTCTAGTTTGTATTCTATTTCAATTTTAGCTGTGTTTCATCAAGGAGGAATCAGAATTTGGTGATAAAGTTTATTCCTCAGGATGCATGCCATTTCAGGTAGAATTAGAATTTCTCATATAGTTTAAGCTTAGAATTTTGGTAATAAAAATTTGATTGTAAATTGTTGTTGTTGATTATAATCAGCAATGTATAAGCATAGTATCCAATAACCACGCCGTGGTGGATTTATCGAACATGCATCATCACACATACTCAACAACAAGAAAAGCGACAACACATTTACCGACTTCAAGGACAACTAGAGCAACTACTCGGTTACCAACAACAAGGACAACTAGAACAACCCGGTTACTTACAACAAGGACAACTAGAACAACAACACAAATAACAAGGACAACTAGACCAGTGACAACAATACGGCATCCATGGCCACCAACACAAGAACCCATTTTATCTACTACAACCGATGCAGATCCCGTTCCTATAGTTGGCAAGAGAGAAAACAATAGGCGTAGGAGGTTCACATCTTGTGAACACTGTTGTCGTGGAGATTTATGTAATGAGGTCTGCGTGCCCTACAGTAAGGATTTATGTTCAGCTAAAATAAAATATAGCCCATAAAATCAATTCAACCTTTGGAGGAGCACAAGTTTAACCTTTAATCTTTTTTTCAGGTAAAATAACTCCAACACCTCACTATTTTACTGGATCCCCTAGCGGTTGATGAAGCTTTGACATTTCCGGGTTTTTTTCTTGTTTTACAAAATAAATATGATTTCTTGGAATGAATTAAAACTTTTTTTTCTGGATTGTCTACCTTTTTTTTCTTTGCAGATTGCAAAAGAACTGATTAAGATGATGTAGTTAAGGTTAAAGTTTACGCTGGTTAGAATTTTTTTTGCAATTTAGCTGCAACCGTTTTATTCAGCATGTATTTTATTGTTCAAGTGATATAATGAGTTTCATCGGGTTTTTCACATTAATTACATTTTAACAATGTTTTTAAAAGGTTTCAAAAAAGTGAAACAAGCATACCAACTCTTTTGAAGTAATTATTTGTAGGTGCTATGGTCGATACAATGAACTTATCAGCAATTATATACAATCTACCATTTAGTCAATTGCTGATTTAGTCAATTTTAAGACTAGTTGTTAGGCAATTGTTTTCACACTGAATTGTCGACTGATTTTCCCGGTTATGTCAAGAAGCACACGGTGGGTGTGACTGGTTGGCAGAGGATGCTCCTCCCTTATGACACCTGATCCCTCTCTGATGTTTTAGAGGCCCGTGTTTGCTCTACTCCTCATTTGTATTGTTTGAATGGACTTTTGAGCTCGAATACTGTTCGTTATCTCCATTCCAAATCCTTTGATCGGCGTATAGAATTTCAATGCATATCAGTTTCTCTTCTTATCTATAAAACGCCACACAATGAACAGTAAGTTATTAGTGATTGCATTAATACAATAAGAAACAAATACTACTAGTGATTACTACTTATTTCTGATTATTAATGTGTTAATGTACACTGTATGAAACATTTAAATTATAAAGATGCATATTACGTGATGATTTGCTTCTTTGGTACATAAGAAGTTCTTTAAGTTCCACGTGCTTTCTTCATATGGTAACATGGAGATAACGAATATAGTATTCAAGTTCATCGTCCATATAAACAAATACAGATTCGGGGCGGAGGAAATACGGACCTCGAAAAACATATGAAACGGGACAAGTGCCACGGAGGAGGAAGCATTCTCTGTTGACCGGACAGACCGGTCACACCCGCCCCATGTAATGATGGGTAAAAGGAAAAATCCCTAGAAATTTCATCGTATAAAATTGGCCTTACAATTAGTATGAAACCGTCAGTGCGGGATTTGACATAATGAGAGATTGTATCAAATTGATAAGGTCATTGTATTGAGCAAAGAACTTCCAAAATGATAACTTCAAACGAGACTGTTGATATACATTTTTCCTTCAACTTGTTGGTTAAAAAGCCATAGTTTATCGTTTTTTAAAATTAATCAAACGTAGATAATTTTCTTGTGTATCGAATCAACTAGGAGACCCTATATGCAGATTATACGGGAATATTGCTACATAAGTGAGAGAAGTTGATGATATAAAGTGATGAATATATTTTAATATTTCAGATCTTGTATCATTATTACTTTTCCTGAGTGCAGAATTGTCACAAGGTAAGAATATTGTCAGAATAAAATGTAGCGTTTTCATGGTTGTAATCTAAATAACTTCAAAATCAATTTTAATTTGTTTAGCGTTTGCGGTTTTTGCGTGTGTGTGCTTCTGTCGATAAGATGATTAACAACCGAGGAACAATTAAAATTATCAAATTTCTAATGTAACGAAGTTAAAAGAAGGTAATTGATTTATTTTTCTTAAGATAAAATACTTTGCTGTCACTTTGTTGTGATTAAAAGTGATTCGAATATTCGACAGAAAAATAGATATGATACTATACAGTGTATTTGCCTTGAAATCAAATATAAGTTTTAAACTAATGATTTTCCACAGACAAATGTAATGAACATATTTTATGATTATGTTTTATGTGGCTGTCAAGAATATGACAATAACATACATGCAGTTCCATACTTTAAAGAGATAACAAAATGTGTCTTATGCAGGTATAAATAAGCTGTGATTAATATCTGTGTCATAGATATATACAATTTTTACTTATTCTTGGCATTATATAACCAAAAATATGATAAATGTCCATGTATGGGTCACACAAGAAGTGTATAAGGAAAAGTAACTGGATAAAAATCACTCTTAATTTCATACAAATAATTTTTTTTATTAAAAAAGGTAATCTAAAAAAGAAAAAGAAAGGTAATCTATGAAAAATTATTCTTTCATAAAAATAAACTCACAATATTGAGTGAATGTATCTTTATATCATTTGGTTTTCTACACATGTGTATGATGGAACTATGCATGAAAGACTTGACCAAGCTCTCATTCCCATTTTAGGGGAGGCAATGAAAATAGCTTCAGTCATAGCTACCCTCGATATGCAATATTATCAACGCAATTGTTTCACTAGAATTTACTTTGCATTTTCATACAGTGGAGAAGGATTTCCTCGTACTTGTTGTTTCTTTCCAGGATTAGCCTCGATGTGTCTGCAGTGTGTCAACGTCATTCAACCACGTCATTGTCATGGTATCACCTACTGTGCTGAAAACGAGGCAAGTAGAACTATGGTCCCATAAAACAGAAAAATATTTTGGGTTATGAAATATCTGGATTTTGCCAAAAATGAAAAGGTGAAGATAACGCGAACTTATCGATTTAAAAAAAATCCACAAGTGGTAAACTTCATTTTCTCCTAGTCAAAATTGACAATATACTTAGGCCATGGATAACAGCCAATTAAATACTTTCCGCTCAAGGGCTCTATAGTAATTTTCTACATCATATGGCTTCATGACCTAAACACTTGGGGTGTTTTTGTATGGCAACATTACCATAGCACAAAAAAATAGAAAAAAAATATTCTTTGATAAATGATTTGAATTGATCAAATGATGAAAGTTATGTATATACACAATATTTGTTTCAGATGCGAAATTTATCTTATCATTTTGGTATAAGTATTTCTGCAGTGAAAATCTGTTCAAAATTGCTTTATTACTGCACTAAGTCAAAGTTTAAAACTTGCTGTGATCTGATTTTAGGTTTGCTTCGTGGAAAAAGTTGTTTCATCAGATGGAATTCGATACAACTCTGGATGTATGCTGAATGATGTGAGACTACTTATATAAACCCTTATATGTGATGAATAACTCTTGATACTCAAGAAAACTATTTTGATTTCTTAAGAATTTGTAGGAACCAATATGAAATAATCGTTCGAAAAATGGATTTATCCTCCCATCGTTTATAAATGAAACACATTCAGATTATACTGAAATGTTTTCAAGTGTCAAGATTAAGGGTTTTCATGCCGTGTTGTTTGAATTTAAATGTAGCAACAACACAAATTGTTAGGTGTTTTTTCTTCAAGTAATTATGAAAGCAATATTATATTAGGGTATAGTGTTATTATGTCTCACATGGTTTTTTTCTCCCTGAAACATCTCTAACACTTAAAGTAAGTCAAAACCTGACTTCAAGTTATGATTTGAAATATGACTCCTGCCCCTGTAAAAGTGCAATATGGTTTCGGAATTTCCAGGAAGCCAATTTTGGTCAAAGGTGCAAGACGCTTTTTTTTAAACACAAAATAACGTTCTTTTCAAATCTCCATTTCAAACAGAATTTATGTGTATTTTTTTTTTTTTGAAAGGGAAGTAAATATAGTTTGGATCAGTTATTTTTGATAGTATATTTTATAAAAACTTAAATGATTTTGTAGAACAAATTCTTATACTAGTAATATATTTATTTAGGTCACTTACATGTATTTGCTGAATAAACTGTGATCAGAACATGTCAAAAATAAATTAATTTTGAAAAAAAAAAAGGATTATTTTGTTTAGGTATGCATGAGGCAGAATTCCACCGGTTCTATAACGGTCTATACAAACGGATTAATGCAGACGATAACTTGCACTGAATGTTGCAATTCGAATCTGTGCAACTCGAAAGGTTGTGGCGAACCAGGTATGTCATTTTTAAAATATTTTCAAAATTTATTTTAAAATTAAATTAAAAAAAAAATGATACGTTCTGAAACTGAATGAAAATAACAGTTCTTGTATAATCTTTATATGTGTTATAATACAGTTCTGTTTTTATATTTGTTTGTTTGGTTTTTTGTTTTTGTTTTTGTTTTTTGGTAATTTTCATTCCACATTTAAATCTTAACAAAAAGTTTCAAACATCCCTATATTCTTTAAAAAAGAACAAGAAATAAATTTTATTGATGACAATGTAAATATCCTTTCTTATAGGGTTTCCGGTTAACCGAGGTCCCGTGTGTTTTGGGTGTTCTCAGATACGTAACGCTTCAGACTGCCAGACAATAAGCTACTGTAGGGAATCGGAGGTAAGCAGTACTTTCTTTGTTTCTCTTAAATATTGAAGATAATGTTAATTATCATTCTGTATAAATACTAGCAGTATAGTACAGTGAATCATACATTCAGTTTTCTAAAATATAGTTTTCTGTTGACTGTAGCATGCAAGTCGTTCAATACAGCTTCATTATTTCATGACGAATAACACCAGTTAATTTAATGATTTTAAAGTTTTATTTCTCTAGGTTTGCCATATAACAGAGGTTCATGAGTTTGGGGATCGAATCTTTTCCACAGGATGTATTCATTCACAGGTACAACAATTTACACTACTGATTAACAATCTTAACATCTTTACCACATGCACGCACTAGTGTGCATGTCGAATTTGAAGTAGAGCAATCAAAATATTGAAGTGGTGAATTGTGAATCCTGTGACTAGCGCTACTTTTAATAAGTCGTGTCTATACAGGCAATGTATTTTTGTAATGAAATTTTATAATCTATCAAGCTAGATCTGAGTTTCAATTGAGAGGTCACTTATTTGGGATAGAACTCGTCACAAAATTCCCATGACTCTGGCAAAAACAAAGCTTATGGTTTTGCCAAATACCCAGAAGATTAAGTGCAATTTCACCTTTGGCTCAGTCATCCTTGTTGATTAAGTTTAGTGCAAGGTCCTCGTAGCCTCGTGAAACCGGCTTTTTGTTTATCTGACAACACTTTTTTGATCTTTGGACTCATTGAAGCCATCTTATCCTTCAGATGATCCCGTGGTTTACACTATGGTGAACTATGATGAACAGTCTCTTTGATTTTTTTCAAGGTTTCGACACTTTTCCTTTCCATTGTGCTCTCTTTTTTGTTTTCTGATTGACAAAATCTTTGTAGTTTTTGGAGATCGGTCTTCCAACAATCTGTTCAAATTTCCAGATATATAATAAAGAAAAAAAAATTGCTCTAGTCTCATCTTGACCATGATTATTACGTGAAACAATTAAATCGATATATATCCCAGCGGGCTTGAATTAAGATACCACAGAGTCTGATACATCTTTTTCATATCAATTTTGTTTTTTTTTTACTAGAAAAGACGGTTATGGTGACCTAACAAAGCTTAAAGGAAAACTTGATTACTTTAACTTTTCAATTGTCAATTTCCCTTACTTTTACATGTAACAATATATCCTTAAATATATCCTAATCTCTTGTATACATATGGGGTTTTTGTATCTCAGCTGATAAAATAAGGATATCAAGAGATTTGTTTAAAACCTCTCCATCATTTCACAAATTTTATGGTCGATACAATGAGCTTGTCTGTAAATACAACATATGATTAGGTCAGACGCTGATGGACATTTTATACTAATTGTTAGTAATTATAAATTGTTATTTACACACTGAATTGAAATTTGTCTACGGATTTTTGTATCCCCCCGATCATAACAAGGAGACAAACAGGCTGTAACCTGTCGGCTGAGCTGCTCACTCCTACATGGCACCTGATCCCATCCTGATGTTTTTGGAGGTCGGCGTGTTGGTTTGCTCCCAATGTGTAGTGTTTGAAAGGACTTTGGGCCTGAATACTCTACATTATCTCCATATTTATTGCATTTCAGTGCCTCGTCATACATTGCATCCCCTGGTTTTTCATCAAACACTGCGTCCCTTAGAGTCTCATTATATATTGTGTTACCTAGAGTATCATCAAATACTGCGTTCACTGCGTCCCCTAGTGTATCATAAGGCACTGCGTCCCCAAGTGTATCATCAAACACTGCGTCCCCTAGTGTATCATCATGCACTGTGTCCCCAATTATATCATTAAGCACTTCGTCCCCTAGTGTATCATCATACACTGCGTTCTCTGGTGTATCATCAAGCACTGCGTCCCCAACTGTATAATCAAACACTGCATCCCCTAGTGTATCATCATGCACCGCATCCCCTAGTGTATTATCATGCACTGCATTCCCTACTGATAATCATGCACTTCGTTCAAAAGTACGTAATCATACTCTGCGTCCTATAGTGCATTACCATACATTTTCCCTGGCTCGTCAGGGGCTTGTGACTGTCGAGTAATATGTTACTCCCTAAATTCATACTTTAAGGGTGAAACTTTGAAATGCAGTATTTTCTCTTTGAAAGATCATATGAAATATTTTAATTCAAATAAAAATTCATGTTTACATTGTACATTAAAGAGAACAGGTGATTTCTATTTTTCATAGCTGTGTTCGACTATAGCTCCAAGACCCTCTGCAATGTTTGAATTGTCCTCATGGCATAATATCACCAGACCAGCAATTTCAACTGTTCCAACAACGTCATCTCATCACGTGACCACTATTACAAGGGTCCAATCACATACTCACCACACTAGACCAACACATAAACACTCGGTTACTCCACCTATTGGTACGACACAAACATGTTTATTTTAGTTAAAATACAAGAATTTCATATTTTAATTGTAAGGCTATTAGAATTTTAGAGGTCAAAAATTGCAGCTAGCGAAAAGAAAATGTGTATTTCAAAAAGGACGCACTTTTATGAAGTGACGTGTTTGAATATTTTGTTTACTATTGTCTTTCAAAATTCCTTTCAGATTTAAATTCATATATTCATTGAAATTTGGAGTAAGCTTAAGCCTTACAGGTAGTTTTATTTGTTTGTAATGTAGCTAAATGTCCTGTACATTCTGTGCTAAGGTCACCCCTAAAGTCTTATATTTCATGTTCTGATCACTTTCTGAAATAAAAACTTGTTACTCCCTCTCTTCCAATTAATAATAATTAATGATGTGAGAATATTTATGGGGAAAATATAAAAATTGTATTAACTGTAAGTGCGAACAGTTGAGCTTAAAGTACTAACACTTTATAGAAGAGATATGCAGATAAATAGTGCATGCAAAAGCCTTGAATAACAGCTAAGGAAAAAGAATTGTTTTTGTCAACACCTCCATAAATTGAAAGCACAAGTCAGATATAAGAGCTCATTCACACTATACAATCAACAAATATAAAAACAATAAACACAAGTAAAGTAAAATTAATAACTTTAAGTCAGAAAGGCGGGTAATGATTTGAAAATACAATAATGTAATAAATCTGAATTAGTAAAGTGGGTTGAAATAGGTTCTGAATCACCAAATCGAATCATTTTATATTTAACCAATCAACGTTCATACTACAGCCAATCAGAGTTCCAAAATTATTAACAAATCAGTAGTAATTAGGCTGTATTTTTTACTGTATTATTTAAATTCGCTCCTTTTTTAATTTCGCCCAATCGAGGTTAGGGTGAAAGGGGCGCAAATAAAACGGGGGCGAATATTTCCCTGTATACAGTATATGAAATCTCTTTCTTTGGTTGATAATTCATAGCAATTTCAATTGTGAAAAAATACCTCGATAATATGCTGATATAAGATCAAAGAGATTAGATAAAATTCAGCAAAGAAAGTGGCTTAAATCAGGGAAATATGTTTAATTTTATATTAACCATTATTTGTGTTTTCTCGATAAAACTAAGGGGAAAAAAATGTAATTAAGGTCTTCCGTCTTCACGGAAGACCTTATAGTTATTGCTCTGTTTCTTATTATTAAGGTCTTCCGTCTTCACGGAAGACCTTATAGTGATTCTATTGTTTCTTATTATTATTATTATTAGGGTCTTCCGTCTTCAGCGGAAGACCCTTCTATTATTCTTTTGTTTCTTTTTCAATTTTCTTATTATTATTATTATTATTATTATTCTTTTTTTCTGCACAAATTTTGTGCCGACGATTCCTCAGAGATTTTTCGATCGATTTGTTTCAAATTTTCAGGGTTGGTGCA
>PRKT01000370.1:205703-218180 GCA_003671525.1 Saccostrea glomerata | reverse complement strand
TGTTTTGACAGAACATGTCCTCGCGTTTTAGAAGTAAACAACTTATATTTAGTTACAATGGTGGACATTTAACGATGGCTGTGATTGGTCAACCAATGATATGACAGCTTATATATTGATATCCTCCATTTTGAATATTTGAACCGTACGCGCATCCTAATTGCGCATGTGACGTCATTATTCTAGAACATTCCTATTTGTCGGTATATAAGTCGATCAGATTAACCGGAATTCTATTTTACGCTGTATTAGTCATTCCGATAATACGATAATCGGATATTACGATAAATTCCTGCTTTTGATGAATTTCATCGAAAATTATAATTTTCAGATATTGCTCGTTTAATTATATCTCTACAACTCGGACGGAAGACCTTCTCGTTGCTCGCAACGAGATCGCATCTAGTTATTCTTATTTTTCTGACTTTCTAATTTTGTGCACGCGATTTCTCGAAGACTACTGGATGAAATTACATGAAATTTTCAGGAAAGATGTGTTGTAACATGAATTTATAATATCTGAGAGAAAATTTGGAAACTCAGTTCCGGTGCCAAGTTACGGCCAATTTTCTGAAATTAAAATGAGCTTTTGTCCACGATTAAACTCAAAAACGGTAAAAGATATCAACATGAAACTTTCAGGGATTATAGATCGTGATAGATAGTATCCAGGACGCGACGTTTTGTTCGTCGTCGGAACTTCCTGTCGTTAGGTGAAGGGAATTAAAAAAAGTGCATTTTCTAACTTTTTTGTTTTTCAATATTTTTTATTTATTTTTGGAATGATAATAGAAAGCCTTTGATTGATGCTTACTATATAAGTTGTTTGGATAATGCTTAATCAGAACTCTAGATATTAATATTTGAAAATCTGAAGCGGGACCAAGATGGCGGCTGTCTCTGTCAACTCCGCCATTTCGCGAGTAGGGGCTAATGGAGGCAGCTGAGCGTTTGATTAAATCATTCTGATATATGGATACATGAAATGTAGAAAAACTACGTGGACTTTCACGTAGTAGTACGTTGCAATTCAGTGTCAATCTTAAAACTTAATTTCCGTTTCACTGCTTTAGTGTAACTGGGCTAGATACGTGTGTACAATGTGATAAATATACTTTCTTAACGTTGAAATAAGATAAAGGCGATAAGAAGTTGTTTTATTTAATATTTAATTTCATTGAAGCTATCACACCTATTTGATAGATCAGTCCAAAGGATAGGCACGAATATTTACTCGTGGTGTTTGACGCCAGATTATGAATAGTGGCCCGCCTTTTATAATTCTTAGACAGGTGTACTGTTGCAGGTGTACTGTATACACAACTATATTTAGAGCAGTATTCAAAATTTATTAGTTTTTCAAGAAACGTAACCACTAAGTTTCCCTTGCACACTTGTGTCATATTAAACTAATACAAAAGACAGAAATAAGAAAACCTTTTTTAAATAAGATCGTCTAATGGAGTTTATATTAACATTCTTTTCTCAAAGATATTTAAAGTTGAACATTGAACATTGAATATAAATGATATCTGATTCCTTGACCGTCGAAGGGCGAGATATGTATTTCATCGAACCATTTCTACCTTTTCATGAAGGTGTAAAGAATCGGGTTAGTTCACTTTGGGGATAAACGGAAATTTAAAAAAAAGTTAAAAATGATTACCATTTCACTTCTTTTGTGTTACTTACCTATATAAGATATAGAATATGTACAATCTGTTAAATATACTTTCTAAACCTCGAAATTTAGGCTTAAAGAATGTTCCTTTTTCTTTATTCTATTGAAGCTATCACACCTATTTAATGGAACATTCCAAAGAAAAGGCGCGAAGATTAACTTGAGGCGTTTGGCGCGAAATTATAAATAGTGACGCGCCTTTCGTAATTCTTAGACAGGTGTATTGTTGAAGAAGTATATTCAAGTACATTTAGAGCAGTGGACTCAATAGCGTAATTTAAGCGTGTTGGGAATAAAGAGGGAAAAAAAGCGCGTTGGATTTTCACGCTGGCGACCTGGGTTCAATCCTCTTTGTGACCAAATTATTTTTATCACTTTTTCAGCTCGATTTTAGGGGTTTTTTTCCCGTATCGGACGGAAGACCTCTCGTTGCTCGCAACGAGATCGTTTCTAGTTATTATTATTATTATTATTTTTCTGACACGATTTCTCGACAACTACTGGATAGAATTACATGAAATTTTCAGGAAAGATGTGTTGTAAGATACTCTTGAAAGTTCCAAGACAGTTTTTGGAAATTCCTCTCTGGTGCCAAGTTTTGGACCATTTTCCTGATTTTAAAACGCCATTTTGTTCACGATTAAACTCAAAAACGGTAAAAGATATCAATGTGAAACTTTCAGAGTTTATAGATGATGATCAATACTTTCCAGGACGCAACTTTTCGTTCGTCGTCAGTACTTCCTGTCGCTACCGGAAGCCAATTCGAAAAGTCCAAATTTTCAACTTTCTTTGTTTTTCAATATTTTTCATTTATTTTTGGAATATTAATAGAGGCACTTCTATTGATGCTTACTATATAAGTTAATTTAATATTGGTTAATCTGAACTCTAGATATGAATATTTGAAAATCTGAAGCGGGCCCAAGATGGCGGCTGTCTCTGTCAACTCCGACATTTCGAGAGTAGGGGCTTATGGAGGCAGCTGAGCGTTTGATTAAACCATTCTGACATAAGGATACATGAAATACAAAAAACTACTTGGACTCTCACGTAGTAGTACGTTGCAATTCAGTGTAAATCTTAAAAAACTTAATTTACGTTTCACTGCTTTAGTGTTGCTGGGCTACATACGATATGTAATGTGTACAATGTGTTAAATACTTTCCTAACGCCGAAATAAAGTAAAGGTGATAAGAATGTTTTATTTAATTAATTTCATTGAAGCTATTGCACCTCTTTAATAGATCAGTACAAAGAAAAGGTGCGAATATTTACGCGTGGCGTAATTATGAATAGTGGCCCGCCTTTTATGATTCTTAGACAGGTGTACTGTTGCAAAAGTATACACAAGTATATTTAAAGCAGTATTCCCAATAGCTTAATGGTTCGCGCGTTGGGGAGAAAAGAAAAAAAAAAGGCGCATTCACGTTGGCGACCTGGATTCACTCCTCCTTGTGATCAAAATTTTGAATCACTTTTTAGTTCGATTTTACAAGTTTTTTATCCCTGAATCGGACGGAAGACCTCTCGTTGCTCGCAACGAGATCGTATCTAGTTGTACCTATATTTGCTTCTTGATTAGTACATATAGATTTAATTGTATAAAGTCATTCCTAGAATAATTCTTATAGGAGTTGGTTGTTGACGGGGAAGAGGTGGGGCGGGGAGAAACAGAATGATTGGAATCAAAAAGAAAAGATTTAATCAGTGTAATTTTTTACTCATCAAAACAAAATACTTGTTTTCTGCATAATAGTTTTATATTCAGATGTTTGCCAGTGCTTACTTTCCCTTGTTTTAGTGCAGAAAGGTCAATATTTATGAACCAAGAGTACAAAAATAAAAGAAAACATCACATTTTTATTTTATCATAAAGGTATACTTTTTTCTTTATTAGAATAAAGAGATTATTCATTTCTTTTAAAAAATATGAATTACAACATTTTCACACAAAGACTTTCTAAGCTTACCATTGTTAATAATCAATAGCGTACACAGTTTACAAAAAGAAAACTTATACATCTTTAAGGGCAGTTTTATTTGATTAATGGAGTTTGTTAATATATGAAATCTCTTCCTTTGGTTGATAATTCATAGCAATTTCAATTATGAAAAAATACCTCGATAATATGCTGATATAAGATCAAAAAGATTAGATAAAATTGAGCAGAGAAAGTGGCTTAAATCAGGGAAATATGTTTAATTTTATATTTACCATTATTTGTGTTTTCTCGATAAAACTAAGGGGAAAAAATTTAATTGTACCTATATTTGCTTCTTGATTAGTACATTTAGATTTAATTGTATAAAGTCATTCCTAGAATAATTCTTATAGAAGTTGGTTGTTGACGGGGAAAAGGTGGGACGGGGAGAAACAGAATGATTGGAATCAAAAAGAAAAGATTTAATCAGTGTAAATTTTTACTTATCAAAACAAAATACTTGTTTTCTGCATAATAGTTTTATATTCAGATGTTTGCCAGTGCTTACTTTCCCTTGTTTTAGTGCAGAAAGGTCATTATTTATGACACAAGAGTAAAAAAATAAAAGAAAACTTCACACATTTCTATTTTATCATAAAGGTATTTCTTTTTGCTTTATCAAAATAAAAAGATAATTCATTTCTTTCAAATAATATGAATTACAACATTTTCTCACAACGTCTTTCTAAGATATTACATTTTATGCATGTCGGAATCACACTGTTTTTGCACGTGCTCCTGTGTAAAAATAAGCATATTAATTTTAAATACCTAAAGATTAAGATCAATTGGTCATGAAAGAAATTTCAAAATTCTGAAAATTTCACACAAAGACTTTTCGGACATAGGTCCCCCCTTAAGTAGAGTACTGTGGAGAAGCATGTGATGAATCCACTACTCAACGCATTATTGAATGCAATATACTTGAAATTTATTCATTATTTTTTTTAAAAAGAACTTTAGACATAGTACTTAAGAGAAGCATTGTTGTTTCAGTTGGTTACATCTAGATAACCTGAGTCAAAGATTCTTTTTCTGATGGAATGGCGTTCGCTTATTGTCGTTGTCGTTATGTTGTCTGATGTGTGATGTCCAGTGGCGTATTCCTTTCTGCTGATGTGTAGGCTAGTGTGAAGTCACAGATTTAATATGATGCGCAGTGTGGGTAGACAATATCATGATAGGAAGACCACTTCACAAAACTGAGAACTTTTAACTATTTTTACTCTGCTTAGAAAATATGGAAATTCCCTTTCTGAATAATCGTAATACGAACAATACGTTTAAGTTCCTACTAACCAAAACCATTTCCAGTTATCAATTTTGTTTCCTGCACTAATCATATTGCTGTCGATGGTTTTGAAATTGTCTGATAAGACTTAATATAACACTTGAATTTCGACTATAAAAAGCACAACTGAAAACAGTTACATGGAATAGGTATAAATGTGCGGATTGCTAAGTATGCTTTTTTGGCATTTGCATACAGATATTATTTTAGATAGGCAAGATTCATTATCAATTCCCCTTTCCCAATTTTCAACTGGATTTTTATCCCAAACAAAATGATGTGTGGGCTTCAGCCTTTTTGCCTATATTTAACATACGTCACTGACTTCTGTAAAATTTTCACTCGAGCCTTTGGTGTTAGTTTTGATAAGCAATCCGTTTGTTCGAAATTTAAACGTAAAAGGGCGACAATAAACTTTTATAAGCGTCCTGTTTCAGGTGTGGTTGTTGTGGGCAGAAGATCCGTACAGAGGCGCTCAGTAGACTGCAATCAATGCTGCTCCGGTGACTTATGTAACTATGAATGTGACAAAAGAGGTGATTTAAAAAACTGGTTGAAATTATACTAAGTATCCTTCATATGTTCCCTGATGTATAAATTGTAAAGAATGAAATATGTGTTATGTTTAGGATCAACACAATCATATGGCGAAAATCCATCGCCATCGTCTGAATCAAGCAGTGCAACTACAGAACTTGTGACCAGCCCACTTGTATTTTCCACACAGATTTCTGTTACCTCCCTAACCACACCAAGCCAAAAACCTGTCAATATCCAAAGTAAGTATTTAAAATATCAGTGTTGTAGGAGGAGGATTTATATCTAAATTGAAAGTGCGTTATGAAACAAAACGATGTGTATACTCGTACTTAAATAATACGCTAGCTATAATGGTTTTTTTACAACTTCAATTAAATCTTGTTTTAAGTTTTCACAGAATGAACCGATTAAAAGAATTTTGTGGAGAAACATAATTGTTGTTGAGTGACATAACTAAAAAAGTAATATATATGGTAAGCCCTTTTGCTATTTATTCGGAAAATAAAATTTATCTTAATATAATAGTGATATCTCTCAAATAATAGAGATATCTCTTAAAAAATGGAAATATCTCCCAACTTAAAAAGATATCTCTCATTTTTAAGAGATATCTCTATGAGAAAGAAATATCTCTTAAACTTAGAGATATCTCTTATACTTAGAGAGATATCGCTTTTACTTAATGAGATATCTCTTTTACTAAGAGAGATGTCTCTTTCACTTAAACAGATATCTCTTTCTCCTTGAGAGAAATCTCTTTCGTGAAAAGAGATACATGTATATCTAAACGTTAAAGAAATATCTCTTTCACCTAGAGAGAAATCTCTTTTACTTTTGGTGATATCTTTCAAAGTTAAAGAGATATCTCTCAAAATAAAAGAGATGATTCTCTTATTTTATCTTAAATGATATCTCTGAAAGTGAAAGAGATATCTTTCAAAAGTTTCCAAAAGAGATATCTCTCAAGTAAAAATAGATACCTCTTTATTGCATTATTTCTATTTAAATTGCGTTTTTAAAGAAAATTCGACATATTCATGATTTTCTGCTTTATAGCCTTACTAAACATGATAAATTATTCAGTGTTGTCTAGATTTCAAATAAGTAATAGTTGATCATTTCATAAGCTGAGAAATTTCTGTCAAGTGCATTTGAGATTTTATGCTTACTTCGTTTTCCTGAATATTAAACGTTTAATAATTAATATGTTTATCAACGAAGTTGCCATTCTTATTTGTTGTTACAAACAAGGGATTTTTAGCATTTTTGTCTTCATAGTACATATATTATTCTATGACATGCTCAGTCTTTTTTGTCATAACAGCGAAATTATTAGAGACTTTACTTCCTGTTCCACTTATTTTTTTAAAGGGGAGAATTAATTAATTTATTTTAGAGATCACTTGTAAAGAGATTTCACTTTCATTAAAAGAGATATCTCTTAAGCTAAGAAAGATATCTCTTTTTGAAAATCTAAAAAGATATCACTCTAACTAAGAAAGATATCTCTTTTAACCTTGTTCGAAGAGATATCTCTCTAACTTTAAGAGATATCTGTCTCGTTTAAAAAGATACAGTGTATCTCTCTGGCTTATAAAGATATCCTTCTAAGTAAAAGATGTCTATTTTTCAAAAAGAGATATCTCTTTTGTTTAAAGAGATATCCTTCTAAGGTAGAAATATATCTCTATTAGTCAAATAGATATCTCTATAAGCTAAGAATATATATCTCAATGCTAAAGAGATATCTCTCTTATTGAAAGGAATATTTCACGAACAAATAGTAAAAGGGCTTGCCGTAAATTTACTCTCTTCAATTGTATAAAGAAACTTGGATGTAAATAGAATTTCATAGCAAGTGTATTCAAAAATGTTGTGTTATTTTTTATTAAAGATCTAGAGTGCTTTTTTTTTACATTTAGGTACTACAGGAAAGGAATTCCTTCTTGCCTTTTCAAAACACGAAAACGGAAATGACGCAGACAACATTACTTTGCTATTTACATCCAATCAAAATGGACACCTAAGTATATTCCTTACTGGAAACAATGCATACATTAACACAACAATAACAAAGGGAGATAATTTAATCGAACTAGACCCACATATCACTCTTAACGGTCTCCAAAAGGAAAATAAATCTGTACATATCGTAACTGACGTAAACGTTACACTGCAAGTGCAAGAATATCGAAACGTTTTTGACACGGGTTATCTGGCTTTACCTTCGCATTGTTTGTCTAAGAAATACATTGTATCAACGGAAGCTGCCTTTGACGGAGCAAATCCATCTTACGTAACAGTTGCTGCTCTGAAGAACAACACAGACATTTCATTTACTCTTTCAATCAGCGAAAACGATACCATAGACTACAACGGTAAAAGTTATAGCAACGGAGATACAATTAACGTGACCTTAGATCAATATCAGACGTTTCAACTTGCGAGTGTCACAGATTTTACTGGAACAGTTGTTCAAAGCTCAGAACCAGTTTCTGTTCTGTCTGGGAACACGGCCACAGTGGTTCCAAAACCTTTAGAATCGTCCAAGATCTTTGACGCCCAAACTCTTACTCAAATGATACCACCGGTGAAATTTCTCGGACTAAATTTTATAATTCCAAAATTACAGGACAGACATAGTTTTTATTACAAGATAATTGCGTCTTCTCCAGATACCCACGTGGCAGTGGATAACAAGTACATAACGCTTCCAAAAGAGGGAGCCTTTCAGGTGTTTGAATCCCTTCATGGAAGGTCTGTTAATGTTTCAAGTGATAAACCCATATTAGTTGTTCAAGTTCCGAAAACAATGCAGTCGCATTTCGATACTGCCAGTGGAGCAATGATTGTAACTCCATCTGTTGAACAATATAAATCTGAGTACGCAGTCATCGTTCCTGATCCACCAAAACGAAATCTTCAAACTCAGTACAGATCTTATATTTCCATCATGACTGAATCTAAGGAAGTTGATAATATTCTTATTGACGGAAGAAAATATGATACCTATAATTCCAACCTGCAGACCGTACATCTTAAGGATAAAGTTTATTCCGTTATAACAATGGAGATGTGGGAACCGGGTCTACATGAGATAAAGAGCGTGTCTGAGAATCCGTTTGGTTTAATAACATACGGATTTGATTTTGCACAGGGTTATGGATACCCTGTAGGACTTAAATGCTAAATATATGCTCATCTATTTATAGGTGTTGAGAATTAAAAATTGTGTTTTATTTGTTACAAAGAAAACGTTTTTTAATCTCTATTTCATACGCAGTAAGAAAACGTATTGAAGAAAATTACATATTGAACAAAAACAATATGATTCAAGGATTTTTTTATCCGAACTCATTGGGTAATCCCTGACAAGTTTCATGGTCGTTTTCTGTTGTCATAGCATCGGAAAAATTAGTCTAGTAGTAAAACGTTCGATCTGTGAACGAAAAGTCTTGGTTCAATTCTAGGTTGACGCACCGCGTTAAAACTAAGACGTTTATAATAGTAGTGAGTCGAGGGACTGTTCCGTCGCCAATCACACGTTCTTAAATGGGCATGGACACAGTTTCAACTGAATTTTTTTAACCAATTTTAATGTTTACAATATCTACCTAGGGCATCATCTTATGATAAACAAAAATTTGATCACCATTTGTCGATTGACAAACGAGATACAGAACTTAAAGTTCTTCTTATTGTAAACAAGGCTCGTGCATTGCTTTTGTTTACATATTGAAAATATTATATAACAAAATTCAGTAAATCAATAAAAACTGACTAATCGATTTAAAAATTAAATTTTTATTGAAATTATCTACTTTGAACAAACATATATTTATAATAACCTATGTAAACAAAAACATGACACGGATCTTGTTTACATAACAAAGATTTGGAGCTCTAGATCTGTCTTTCATCTCGACAACTGACGTTCAATTAACACTAGTTAATTATTTGTAAGAATGAAGAAAAAAAATATTTTTTTAAATTTTAGCTGAAACTGCGCCCATGCCCCTTTAAAAGTAAAGGTAGTATATTTTTCAGATAAGACTTTCACAGTGGACGCTGGTACAAAAAAGAACCTTCACTGCTCAATGGATCTGTTTGCCAAGTATAATTATGTCTTACCCTCACTACCCAATAGCACTGTTTGCCGAATATTTGTCTACCCTCACCACTCAATGGCCCTGTTTGCCGAGTATATGTCTAACCTCACTGCTCAATGGCCCTGTTTGTCATGTATTTGTCTAACCCTCATTACTCAATGGCCCTGTTTGTCGAGTATATGTCTAACCTTCACCACTCAATGGCCCTGTTCTCCGAGTATACTGGTATGTCTAACTCTAACTACTCAATGGACCTGTTTTTCCGAGTAAATGTCTAACCTTAATGGCTCTGTTTGCCGAGTATATATCTGACCATCACTGTTCAAAGGCCATAATTACCAAATGTCTCTAACTTTCATTACGCAATAGCCCTGTTTGTCGAGTAAATGTCTAACCCTTACTTCTAAATGGCTCTGTTTGTCGAGTATACATGTATGTCTAACCCTAACCACTCAATGGCCCTGTTTGCCGAGTATAACAGCAAACAATAGTCAAATATAACAAGAAATCTGTGAGCCAATGTTAACTAATAATACCCCCGCTCTTATGTAAATAAACACTTTCATGTTAATATACACAAGTACAATTACAGGCAGATGCATAGAAAAATATGAAATTGACATCCGATTTGAACAAAAATGTATCCCATTATATGGCATGCCTCAGAGAAGATTTGCTAAAATTTCAAGCATCTGTGATAAGTAGTTGCTGAGAAAACTGCAACGAAATTTGTTATGTATAAAACGGACAGACGCACAGACAAACAGGAAGTTGACATCGGATTTGAACAAAAATGTATCCCAACATAAGGCATGCCTTAGAAAAGATTTTGTTAAAATTTCAAGCATCTACGATGAGTAGTTGCTGAGAAAACTGCGACGAAAATTTGTTATGTTTGAAACGGACAGACGCACAGACAAACAGGAAGTTGACATCGGATTTGATCAAAAATGTATCCTACCATATGACATGCCTTAGAGAAGATTGTGTTAAAATTTCAAGCATCTACGATGAGTGGTTGCTTAGAAAACTGCGACGAAAATTTGTTTCGGACGGACACACGGACACACAGACAGCTAGACAGACAGACGGACACACAAGGGTAAAACAGTATACCCCCCTCTCCTTCGGAGCGGGGGTATAATTAGATGTGTGATCTACTAAGAAGACAAAAAAATTACTATAATTACTATGTAAGACCTCCAAAAAGAGTGTAAAAAATCAAGAAAGATTGCAAGGTTTCCTTACTAGTTTGTATTAATTATGCATATTGAGTCATATAATAAACAATTCTAAATAGTATTCAAGTTGTTCTTCGCATGTTCGGGCGGGTCGACATCATCCTTTTCGGGCACCATCCTAATTATTGACCCCCAAACAGCAATACATTGTAATTGTTCATAAGTACAGTTTCATTTATAAATACAGAAAACAATTACTCTAAGGATATATCGATAAATAGATAAACATATTCAAGATTTCGCACCATCACTCGGTTAACCGTTTCTAATGCCGAAGCAGACATATAGAGCTGGATTTGTTTGTAGGAATCTGAATATGTTTCTCAATTTTCAAAATTAACGGGAAATTGATATTTTTCTTAAATCATGTTCTCAGTAATGTCATCTTCAAAACATTTTATTTTTTTATCTTACTGTACGACTTAACATTTGACAATTTTTTTTCAAAGTTGACAGTTAAGCATATTTAGTGAAAAATGGGTTTACTAGAGCCATAAAAAATGAATGTTGAACATAAATGGGTCAAGTTTCCATTTTTCGTTTACGATTAAATGATAGAAACGTAAATGTGAAATCTATTTCATTTGTCCAGAAAATGGAATCTGAACCCATTCTATATGAAAATCGAAGTCTTCTGAAACAATGCACGCTTCAACAAACCCGTTCATTTAAAATCACACTGTCATATACTTCTTATCCCATGACCGACAAATTTTTCTTTGATCTTCACAAGGGTGTATTTCTCATATCAACATAAGTGTGGTGATATATTAAATATCACATATGTGATATAAACCTAGTGATATCCAACTGTTATACCCTGGATGTAGGAGGAGCTATGCAAATGAGACAAAAATTCGTTTCTAGATTTTAATGAACTAACAGAAACAAGAAAAAAAACACACACAAAACAGATAACACAGTTTAAATCTTAAAAAAAAAAGACACTGACACGGTCTGGCGGAGCAATTCTCGAAGCGGATAACTTCATCTCCCATAGGAATTCGCACATTCAATAGTAGCATTTTCCTTCCCGGCGGCATCCTCAGAAAAGTTCATTTCATGAACACCTTGCTCTCATGTACCGTAGAAAATCGGAACAGATTTGATATAGAGTCCTCGGGGTAGGGAAATTCGTATGCGCCCCTGGCTTCAATTACATTGTACAAAACATGATTTAGTGTACGCAAGTTCTTGGTACTTAAAAATAATAGTGAGTATTTCGGGAATTATTTTAAACTCACCAAGTTGCTGTTTCGCTGAGACTTCCAGTCGTTGAACACTTGAACCATGTTGACTGCCCATGAAGTCGTTACGGCGTGTGGTTTTACTCTCTTGATTTTTTAAGCGCACTTAATTCACTGGCCGACACATGTTTTCCGAATCTAGTATTTGCAGTCCATTCCGTAAAATTTTCCCGTTTCAATTCCGGAAATGATCCCAAACACCAATTCTGTAAATCGAAATTCATTAAGTCCTGGCCACATGGGCCATTTAAATCCGATCGCCTGAATTTTATACAATCTGAACTGCTTGACTCGATTGAAAATTATCCTCGACGTAGGCTTGCTGAAAAACGGCGATTCTTTACGCTAGACCCCTTCTGCCACTTTCCTCAAATCATAGAACA
>PRKT01000370.1:162163-201314 GCA_003671525.1 Saccostrea glomerata | reverse complement strand
CTATAGTAAAGGTAATGTCGGGAGAAAAAGTGGGGGGGCCTGGCCCCCCCTGGCCCCCCCTGATACTACGCCCCTGTTTAGTAACGACGGCAACAACGTTTATCCAAATCAGAACCCGACACACGGAATTATGTATCTACAGCTAAGTGTAGTCTACTTGTGTGCCAAGTTATATTGAAATCAGACCAAAACTAATATAAATCAGACCAAAACTGTAGGAGGAGTAGCATTTTAAAAGTATTTCACAGAAATTTCTATTTTTAGTAACGGCTGCAACAACGTTTATCGAAATCGAAAACCGATATACAGCATTATGTAACTAGAATAGTCTACTTATATTTAAATCAGACCAAAACTGTAGGAGGAGTAGCATTTTGGAAAATTGATTACAGACGGACGGACGACGGACGCATTACTATCGCATAAGCTCTTCTGGTCTCCGACCAGTAGAGCTAAAAATTAACTTTTTGGTATGCCATGTCATCACATGGAGTGTTTACGGATGCTGTTAATTCACATCGATACCTGTCACTTTTGAAAAACATACCTGTCATTTTGAAAAAACAAATTTGATCCCGCGCTTCGAAATCGAACAGCAGATATGCAAAATGTCTGCTTAATGCAAGATGGTACTACAGCACATAATCTAATATTGCATTAGATTATCTCAATGAAATCTTCGGCGACAAGGTGATTTCCCGACGATACCCAGAAGTTAATTCGAAGGAGTGTGGACCATCTATACCTGCGCACAGTCCTGATTAGAACCCATGTGATTACTTTCTCTCGGGATACCTCTCATCTTCCGTTTACAAACCAAAACCGTCGGACACATATATGCCTTAGTGAAACACCAAACGGGAAGTTGAGAAGATTAAATTTAATTTCATAGTGCGAGTTAGGGAAGGGAAGCTGGTGAAAGGAGGTCATTAATTATTGAAATGACAAAAAGGTACTATGTTCTTAAAATGCTGCTGAAATAATATTCTTAGACATATTGATTAAATTGAGCTTTCAGAATAAACTTAAATTTTTTGCTTTATATGTGTACAAATTTTGATATAAATTCTTCAAACTTAAATCGGCTTTCCAAAAGTTTGAAAGTGATACCTATCTTTTCTTACAACGTCCAATTTTATACAAAAAGGAAAAAAAAACTTTCAACGACATGACATAGAAAACAATCTATATTCAAGACGTTTCCACGAATAAATTAAATAAACAAAAATATGTGCAATATGTGTCCTTATCAAAAAACAACTTTCTTCCCTGAAAGTCAGCTTTTGATAATTAAAATGTAAATAATTTAAAAAATAGTATAGAATATGATGATATGGTATAATTAAAAATAATGTTTAAAAGTTGTTTTACAAATGCAACATCTCTTGGTTACGCAAAAGAAACTTTTTAGTACCATTGAAATCCATTCTCTATCTTATGTACATAGTTTATTAACACATACGATATCTTTTTCCTGCTAAGTTAATTTTGATATCTATTTCTTATAAATAAACAAGGTAGAAAAAGGAATACATAAAATGTTTAAAATTACGTTTATAAGGTTAATTCAGCAGATAAAAAATGCTACGGAGAAGTAACAAATTGACGTGATTACACGGCTTATGATAGCAAAAATAGCTACCAATCACCTCGCAATATCTAAAAGTATCAAGAGAAGTATAGCAGAACCTCCTGCTCTGACATACGATGTATCTATATAAATTCAGTTACGCAAAGATAAATACACTTCACACATCTCAGTTGATTCAGAAGCATTCACATAATGAACAGTGGTGCAGGCAAATCCCCGTCACCCAAAGGGGCAATCAACTTTTCTCTGGCCATTCTTTCAACTACACTACTTTCGTCCGTGTTGCTGGGACTATTTCTCTGGCGGATGTATCTTCGATGGACCGTCAAATGCAAGAGCGAAAACCGCATAGATGGGAAAACTGTTATTATAACAGGTATTTACAACATTTATTCATCAGTTATGATTTGTTTTTTCAGCCTGTATAGAAACAGTTTGCTCTTTTGCAATATATTTGCACAAACATAAGATTTTTTTTTCAAACATATTTTTAAAACATTTAAAAGTAATTTTTGAGTTAATTTTAAAAAGTTTGGACATACGGAAAGTTAAACTTTTCAAAATCCAAATAATTTTTTTGAATTTTATGTGGGTTAATGTCTCAGCTTTTTGTATCTACTAATCGGAAAAAAAACATTGTCCATCTTCAAGCTATGCAAATGGGAATAGAAATAATAAATGTCTTATCAAGTTAATTTCATAAATGGATAAATGTATATAATGATATAGTATATGTTAGAGGCATAAACAGTTAAAGGCCTATGACAAACATCGTGTCAGAAATTTCAATAAAAAAGAATAAAGTACATTGTACTTTTGTATTTAACCTTGTTTTTAGTAGTCGCACATATAAGCTCACCTGGACTGAAAGCTTAAGTGAGCTTTTCTGATGCAAAGGTATCCATCGTCCTTCTATTCAGACGTCTGTCTGTCTGTTGTCTTCAAAACCACAGGGCCAATTTCAACCAAAATGATCACAAAGCATCCTTGATTTGGGAAGAGTCAAGTTTGTTCTAATGAGGAGTAACAATCTCTTCAAGATGGAGATATTTAAGACTTTTGGGGAAAATTTGGTGACGTCAGGTTAACATATCTTTATTTTTTCAAGATGAAATCCACACGAAAGCATTTGACATACAAGACTAGTATAATGTAGATAAATGTTTGTTCAAACATAACCCCAGTGCAGCGGGTAAAATTAGAAGATTAAAGTTTTTCACTGAAATGAACAGGAACAATCTTCCAAAATCTCTTAAAGAACAGTAAGGCCATGTTGAGTCATCAGGCGTAGTGTGGAACTTCAATGTGGCATCAAAATTTAATTTCGAAAAAAAATGTAGATCAAAATTTTTAATTAAACAGCATCATAACCATGTTTAATTCAATTGATTGATTGAGAGTTTGTGTTCTACGTCACATTTCGAGAATTTTTTTTACATAAATAGAAATGTCAACTTATACCGGTAAAGTAAAAGGCTTCAAATGTAGACCTTTACAAGGTACTTGGGAGCATTAAGGTTTCTAAATCATGTCAATGCCTAACATGACAAAGAACATCAGTTCTCATTCTAAAGACCAAATCTACGAAGGCATGATTTTTACTCCTTAGAATTTGCATACAGTCCCGGAAATAAAATGAAAAAAATCTTTTACTAAAGTATCTGTAACTTAAGACAAACAAGGCCAGTATGAACAAGGCGAAGTTGTGGCAAGGGCCTCTAAAAAAATGTTGCAACGCCAAATTCTGAAAGGCATTCAAAAGACTTGGAGCTGCAATCTAACATTAAAATTCTCTTTCGAAATAAAAATTCACGGTGTATCTTTGACAGAGAATACATTACACTCATTGTATGATTACTTGTCTCTCTAGGAATTTCTGCTATGCAGCAATGAAGCCATATCTCGTTCTGGTTCTTTTCTTTAGTTTGAGGGATATTAATGATATAAATTTTGTTTTAAGTAATTATCAGTAAGGGGGTTACTTGCCAAAAGGACGCTTTGTTAAACATTACTTCTGATGCCCAAGCACTCTCTAAGTACTCGATATATAAGAGAGATATTTGCTATTTTTAGAGATATATTCAACTTGAATAATATTTATAGAATGAGTTTTAATTATTATGTCTATGTAATCGAATATTTTGGAGTTTATAGTTTTGCCCTGTCCGTCCGTCTGTCTGTTTGTCCGCCAAAAATTTTAACCTTGTCCATAACTTTTGAGTGGGTGGGGCTATGGCTTTTATATTTCACAGGTGTTTTCCTTGTGACAAGACCTTTCTTAAGGTACCACTAAATTTGACCATAGAAATAACTTTTAAAAGCTGGCACTAGGGCTTTCATACTTCACATGTGCATTTACTGTGACAAGACCTTTCATTAGGCATAAAAAAAAAATTGACCGAGTTTGGCCCACTTTTAAAAAAATAACCTTGACCTAAACTGTTGACACGTTAGTACTAAGGCTTTCTTATTCCATAAGTGTGTTCCTAGTGTCAAGACCTTCCTTTGTGCACCAACAATTTTGACATTTTGACCTTGCAGTTTAACTTGCATTTGAAAAATTTAAATCCTCACTATGAGCTGCCATACGGGGGCATCAGTGTTTCACAAACACATTTTGTTCTATTTTGTGAACTTTAATTTTCAATTTATCACTAACCTGTAAAAGCTAAAAGACTATTGGCGTAGTTTTTTTTAAAGCAAAAGCTCGTCATATTGAATATGACAACATGACTACATGAAACATAGATATATCTGTACTCTCAGATTTATTATTTGTTCTAAAGCATGCTATAGTAGCAAAAAATATTGATATTGCTTTCTACAACAAGCATAACAGTCCAGAATGACAAATATTATTATTTGTTTCACACATCAGGATTAATCCCTTTCTGTGAACAGAAAGGTCGACTGAATGTCAAAGGATTTATATATATCATGTTACAGGTTACTTTATTTTTACGATCACGCGGCAGAATCATTTTTTCAGACTTAGAAACTCTTTTGTGACAAGGCCCAAGACACAATGTATGGCATTGGTATAAAAAAAATCATTAATTTAATATATATAATTTAAATTGATTAAATAATTAATTAAATAAATTGTGGGATCTACTTGCATATAGAATTGGTTAATTCTGCTTTGCTAAATTTTTGTGAACTATTGGATTTTGAAAGTTTTTTCATGCCCCGGTAATCGATGATTCGGGGCATACAGTTTTTGAATTGCTCTGTCTGCCTGTCTGATAAGCTGTTAGTCCACAAAAACTTAAATCTTGTCCATAAATTTTAATTGGTTGGAGCTTAAGCTTTCATATTTTACTTGTGTATTCATTGTGATAGAACCTTTCTTACAGCACTTATATTTTTACGTCCTGAATTTGGCCTTGTAGTTTAACCCACTTTTGAAAAATTTGACCAATTTTAACCTTAGCCATAAGTTTGAACGGTTAGTTCTAGCACATTATATATTTCTTTTGAAAACCTTCTTTTAGATACAAGTGTCCTTCACTTACTAACAAATTTCGATTGCCATTGCTAATTATAATTAGTCTTGTACTCATTGGCAATTGAAAAACTGTTAATTAGTGAAAGACACAGGTATTTTTTATCTTTTGATCTTGACCTTGTAGATTGTTCCACTTTAAAAAAAAACCTATATCCTTGACCATTAGTTTTGAATGTTTGGTGCTAGAGCTTTCAGGTATCGGATGTATATTTTTGTGATAAGATCTTCTCTTAGGTACAAAAATTTTTGACTTTGACCTTTAAGATTTACCAACATTAAAAAAAAATAACCATAACAAAACCTTCGCTTGGGTACCAAATCTTCTTGATTCTTGATTTGGAAGTATGACCTACCTTTGAAAAACTTAAACATCGGTTATAAAGCTAAGGCTTTCATATTTCAAGTGTTTTCCTTTTGACAACCCCTTCCCTTGGACACTAATAATATTTACCACCTGCACATTGACCTTGTAGTTTAACCTACGTGAAATACTTAAACCCTAGTTTTAACTTTTGTATGATTGGTTCTGGGGCTTTCAGATTGTACATGTGTATCCCTAATGACAAGTCCTTTCTTTGTGTACCAATATTTTTTTTTTTGTTGTCTTGCCATTGTCTTGACCTTGTCTTTGGAGTTTGACTTGTATTTGAAAAACTTACACCTTTGTCATGAGCTGTCGTATGTGTATATAAGTGTTCCGAAAATTCTTCTCGTTGAAATATGTTTTATATATTAAAAAAAATCTAGTAAAGCCTTGATAGTTTGACGATGTTTGGGGAATGTGGACGCTATCCGATATATGAACATAAAACTACATACTATTTATATACAAGTGATGTCTTTTTTTAGGGATTATCGTATATGAAAATAATAAAAGCTACTGAAAAACGAGTATTTGTTCACAACAGATTTATACAAAAAATGAGATCCGAAATTCGCAGATCTCTTGTGAATATGATATTTTAACAGTACTTAAATTTGAAAACTTTTCAAGTTTTTTTTAAGCGTTATCGGATTTCTTCAGCAAATAACAAAAGATTAAATCTAAAATTACACAAGAAAGGTGTATCTTGTAGTAATAAAAATTTCCATTGAATTCATAACATACAGAAGTTTGCATGTGAAGAATATCTGTCTTTTATCTAGCAAGCGGATTTATAATAATTTTTTTTTTGCTATTTAGACATGTCCTAACAACAGCCTACCAGCAGAGAAAATTGGTAGGCGGAATAAAGTGTAAAGAGTTATGTGTGGCATAACAATCAGAAATGAAAGAGTGTGTATATGTGGCATAACAATCAAATAATGCTTTAATATTCTTTGTTTTATAAATGTCTATTTCATAAGAAGCAAGATGTGTTTGTGAAAAAACTGATGCCCCCGTATGTCATCTTATGGGGAAGTTTGAAGTTTTTTCAAATGCAAGTCAAAATCCATGGTCAAAGTGAAAAGGTCAAAACTGTTGGGTCTTATCACATGGGATATTCCTGTGAAATAAAAAAAACCCAGTGTTACAACCACTATTGAAATACGAGTTATACGACCACCATTGAAATACCGGTAATTATATCAATAGTGGTTGAGAGTGCATTTCATCAGTAAACAAATTTGGCAACCACTATTGAAATACAACCTCTATTGAAATAATTATATCAATAATGGTTGAGAGTGCATTTCAATAGCAAACATAGTTAGTAACAACTATTGAAATACGACCACTTTTGAAATAATTATATCAATAATGGTTGATAGTGCATTTCAATAGTAAACATAGTTAGTAACCACTATTGAAATACGACCACTATTGAAATAATAATATCAATAGTGGTTGAGAGTGCATTTCAATAACAAATAAAGTTAGTAACCACTATTGAAATACGACCACCATTGAAATAATTAAATCAATAGTGGTTGAGAGTGCATTTCAATAACAAACATAGGTAATAACTTCTATTGAAATACGACAACTATTGAAATAATTATATCAATAGTGGGTGAGAGCGCATTTCAATAACAAACATAGGTAATAACCTCTATTGAAATACGACCACTATTGAAATAATTGTATCAATAGTGGGTGAGAGTGCATTTTAATATAATAACCATAGGTTTTAACCACTATTGAAATACGTGCACTTCTGAAATAATTATTTAATAGTGGGTAAGAGTGCATTACAATATGGTAACCATAGTTTTCAACCACTATTGAAATACTACCAGTTTTCAAAGAAAAGTTTCACCGCGTCAGCAAATTTTGAAATAATTATTTCAATATGCACTATTGAAATCAATAATTTAATCAATATTGAAATCTTTATTTCAAAAGAGAATTTATTTCAATAGTGGTTACAACCTATGTTTGTTATTGAAATGAATCTCACCCACTTTTAAAATAATAATTTCAATAGGAGTCGTATTTCAATAGTGGTTACTATCTGTGTTTGTTATTGAAATGAATCTCACCCACTTTTAAAATAATAATTTCAATAGAAGTCGTATTTCAATAATGGTTATTACTTTTGTTTGAAATTGAAATGCACTCTCAACCACTATTGAAATAATTATTTCAATAAAGGTCGTATTTCGATAGTGGTTATTCCCTATGTTTGTTATTGAAATGCACTCTCAACCACTATTGATATAGTTATTTAAATACTGGTCGTATTTCAATAGTGGTTATTACTTTTGTTTGATATTGAATTGCACTCTCAACCACTATTGAAATAATAATTTCAAAAAAGGTCGTATTTCAATAGTGGTTATTCCCTATGTTTGTTATTGAAATGCACTTTCGACAACTATTGAGATAATTATTTCATAATGGTCGTATTTCAATAGTGGTATTCCCTATGTTTGTTATTGAAATGCACTCTCGACCACTATTGATATAATTATTTCAATAATGGTCGTATTTCAATAGTATTTCAATAGTGGTTATTCCCTAGGTTTGTTATTGAAATGCACTCTCGACCACTATTGATATAATTATTTCAATAGTGGTTGTATTTCAGTAGTGGTTATTACCTATGTTTGCTATTAAAATGCACTCTCAACCACTATTGATATAATTATTTTAATAATGGTTGAATTTCAATGGTGGTTACTTACTATGTTTGCTATTGAAATGCACTCTCAATCACTATTGATATAATTATTTCAATAGTAGTCGTTATTTCAATAGTGGTTGCAACAGCCCAGTACTAACTGTTCAAAAGTTGTGGCTAAGGTTAAAGTTAAAATTCGGTCACCTGTGAAATATGAATGCCATAAACCACCCATTCAAAAGATGTGGGCAAGTTCAAAGTTTTGGAGAAAAACAGACAGACAGACGGACGGACAATGCAAAAACTATATACCCCCAAATCTTCGATTACAGGGCATAAAATTATGTATAATATCTGTAACCAAAATGTGAAATATTCTAGGTTTCTATCTACTAATATTTTATCTTTTGTACCATTTATATTACTTTAGAAAGGATCAATGAATGCCTGAATACATGAACAAAGTATTTATTTTAAAATTTGCTATAATTAAGAATTTGTGGAAACAGAAGATAAGATCTAAGGAAATTTCTCATTTTTGAAAAGAATTACATTGTATAAAAATGAATTGTGCGCGAAATTAATGTTATTGGATAAGTATATGAAATATGTTTTATGCAGCTAAACTATCTATAACAGTATAAAAATAGAATTGCGTATCTCTCTTTATGCTAGATTTGAACACCTAATAACATGCATTAATGAAATACCTTTGCCCATGTTTTAATGAAATTTAAACAGCGAGAATAATGGACTGACAGCATGCAGATATCAAAAGATAACACATTTTCTCAAACCCCGCATGTTGTTTATGCAACTAAATAATACTTCCTGGTGTTCCATTTATCTTTCGCACAATCAGGCTTTTGAAGACTGATTACTAGTTGAAGCTGATACGTTTTATATATTTTGCACAGGTGGGAGTTCTGGAATCGGGAAGGCCACAGGATACGAGCTGGCGTCGCGTGGAGCGAGAGTTATCCTAGCGTGTCGCAATCAGAAGTTAGGAGATGCTGTTGCCAGAAAAATTGCCAAAAAGACGGGAAACTATGACGTTGTTGCAATGTACCTTGACTTGTCCAGTCTTCAATGCATACGTGACTTTGTTAAAAAGGTCAAGGAAAATGAAAATAAATTGAATATCCTGATAAATAATGCAGGTAAAGATGTACTAAAAATAATTCATCGATATCAATAATCATTTAATTATAAGCATATATTTTTATTTATTGAATCCTCTATAGCATACCTTGGACCAAAAGCAGCGACAGTAGATGGATACGAGAAGACTTTCGGGGTGAACTACTTGGGCCATTTTTATTTGACGTACCTTCTACACGATTTGTTGATGAAAAGCGCCCCTTCTAGAATAATCAACATTTCCTCCAATTATTATGTAAAAGGAAAGTTAGATTTCGATGACCTTCCACTAGTAAATTATGATATGTTTGACGCATACACAAGAAGCAAACTTGCAGTGATGCATTTTACAGTTGAGGCACACCGGATGTGGTCACCAGAAGCCATCATGTCCTTCGCCGTACATCCAGGTATTTTACTTTTAATGTTTTGTTTGACATATGTTCCACATTCTAATCTAGAGAACCCCTTAAAGACTTTTAATACTTCTGGAAACATAGGCGAATGTGATATATTAAAGCATTATCATATCCTATAACTGCTTCGATTCCAAACCTCTAAATTTCTTTTAAAACAAATTATGTTCAAGTTTTCTTGTTTGATTTTTTTTTCATTATGAAACCACATAATTTAACAATTAGACGTTTTAACGTTTGAGAAACGTTATTTCAAATAAATTGTTTATGATTGTGAAACATGATAAATATTTCACATTCTAGAGAAAATTTGTTTTATTGCTGAATCACATCTTATTTTAGGATGCGTCGCTACAGACATCATGAGACGTACAACGGGACTTATCGGCAAGTTTCTACGAAAGTTTGCAGAATTCATGTTCAAATCTCCGGAAGACGGCTGTCAAACGATTGTTTACTGCGCTGTAGCCGACGGACTGAGAGAGGAGTCCGGCAAATTCTTCGAAAACTGTAAAGTAGTTCCAACAAAAGACTACGTGCGAGACAAGAGTGTTTGTAAAAGACTGTGGCTCTTGAGTCTCCATTTGTGTGGGTTAGATGAAACTCATCCTGAAGTCAAACCTGAAGCCAACGAGAAAATTTTAGCAGACCTTGAAGCTGCGTCATTCAAACGAAAGCATTTTGAGGCAAACATTGCGGATTAATAAATATTTCTGTGTGAAGGTCAAAAGGTGCCAAAGGTTTAACAAACTCACTAGGAGTTAGGATGGAGTTAGAAGCGTGAAGACACATCATTCACTTGATACGTAAACTTCCGTTCTCAATCATCGGAAACTACAGCCAGCGAGCAAAAGAGATTTTCAATATCTAAAGACTGAAAAAAATAAACGAGGGTGAAAATAGAGCACGGCTTTCTAAAAAAATAAATTTGAAGGACGCAGAATAAACATGCAATGTAACACTTTTTTTTCAATGTGTGTTTTATCTTTTGACAGAATTTAGTTTTTATTGCTCGAATGTAATGCTTTTGGATTGAATTTATGGGAATGTGGAATCGTATATCTGCTATTCACAACGGTTTTACCAGTTTTCTGTACTTTTTGAAAGATGGGTCAAAAAACCCACGGTTATTAAAACATTTGGTGATGAAAATTCTTCTGTTTGTTTTTGTTTCCTAAATGAATTTAGATTAAACAAGATTCCATGTTGTGCCTCGTGTCACTACCCTTGCGAACATCATCTAAAAACAATGTAGATATACGACATTGTTTTGGCAGGTTACAAAGAAAAAAAAACAGCACTACAACAATTTACATTTAAAAAAGTTTTAAGAATGCAAAAAAATATTCCCTCTTTTATCCCTCTCCCTCTTTTATCATTTTGAACAAAGTTATTTTGTGAAAATATTGTTTGGAATGCATTTACTTAATTTTTTTAAAGTCAGATTATAACAATACAGAAGTAACATTCCTTTCGCTCGTATAAAGAACAGATACTCATTTATATGTAGCAAAAAAACGGGGCATGAAAATAACCAGAATACCGCCTTATCATATTCTTACCCATTCTAAATGGCAAATCGCAGGTTTGTCACTATAAAAAGTTCTCTTCACTTATTTGAAAATGACAGATGCCAAAGATAATTGTCTAATCTTATCGATATTTTATAAATCTACCTAGAAGATCGAGTCTGGAAAGTAAGCATTGGACAAGAGCAATATATCCTCATTATTCACGGCATCAAACCCTCTTAAACATAGCACAAGTGTGCTACATATTGCAATGAAATTGAAATAAAATGTGTATCCACATGTATCTGTCATGTTACAAATGATTAATTGGATATTTTACAAAATATAGTAATATCTATATTAAACGTACCCCTTTAAATTAAAACAATTTTCTGGTAAGTTGAACTACCCTTATCCCATAACCCCAGAAATTAATTAATTGATCACGAGGATCAGTGACAGGAGCTTTAATTAACAAGAGACCCGTGGGCCGCAACCCTTACACGATTCGTCCCTTTTATTCTGTACCAAAATGTGAAGTAATATAGTTTGGCCTCATCCTAAGGTAAGAACTTTCAAAATAAATTGAATCCAAACATAATAAGGAATGCTATTTTGTCAGCGGTTTGTCTGTCTTTGTGTGTAAACATATTTTCATCCTCTTGAACAAGAGCCACTGAGCCACTTTCAACCAAATTAACAAAAATTCATTGGGTAAAGGGGATTCATACTGTTCCACTGAAGAGCCACGCTTACAAAGTAATGAAAAATGAATAGCATGTGTCAAATCTTCTTCTGAATCGCTGAGCCATAAAAAGATATGAAACTTCAAGATCCTCAGGTAGAGTATATTCAAATTGTTCGATTCAAAATCCCGGGTCGGGAAAAAGTGGGATCACTAGTTGTGATCAAAGTTTTTACATCAGGTGCAATATTCACATATCTTTCTTAGCAGTCAATGTATGTTTCTTTTGTAAGATCAAAGCAGGTTTTTTTTTTCAAGAAAAAGCATAGACTTTATTATCCTTCTAGTAGCTGAAGTATTTTAGGATGGAATTTTTTTCTAATGGGATTATCAATACTAGTAGTAAAAACAAAGTATGATTGAGAATTTTTACTCATTTAATGTCCCTCTTGAGAATTTTTTCTCATATGGAGATGCCACCACTTACCAGAGGAAAGTTACAATTTTTTTTCCTATCCTCGGTACTTATGGTCATTGACCAGTGAGGGATTTTTTTGTGCGAGCACCTACTGTGACACAGGACCTCGGTTTTTACGGTCTCATCCAAAGGCCAGTCTCCACGTCCCACACTGGGATTTGAACCAGCGAAGTAAGAATAGTATATTACTTGGTATGTGAAAACATTTGATTAATATGGTATCAAACTGGAAAACTGTGTCCGTACAACAATACACACTGGTTGTAATTACTGGACACTGTTGTACCACTCACTCAATGATAATAATGATTTATTTTCATAGTTACACTCTCCACAACATAAATTGATCAACAAAAAAATCTGACATTTTTGGGTTTTTTTTTAATCATTTGCCTGATTCTATTTGTCTGAATACATGACTGGCTGAATCTTTATAGAACCACCTTATTGCTAGTCAACAGTGCGAAAGCGAAATCAATTGAACTGTATTCAATTTCTATTGAAACTTGTCAGATTTTTTTTTAATGCATCTATGCTTAAGAAAACGAATATTCGAATCATAAATTTATGTTCGAATATTAACTCATTGAATGAATATTCGAATATTCGTTGATATCCCTACTAACAATATATTTCGATATGTACTGCTCAAACTGAACAAAATGCTTTTCGTCTTTAAAAAACAACTAACTCAAAAACAATTGGTTACCGTCTTTGAAACTTTAGAATTGTTGCCTATTCTAGCCTTTCCTTCATTTGTCATTTGAAAAAAAAACCTGATCAACAAGGACATGACAGGAACTTACAAAACATGTCACGTCTGTATGATTTATAGTGAGTACAAAAAGTTCACAACTATAGCACTTATGAAAATTATTGTCATTTGGGAAAAAATTACAACAATGAAATGAAAGGAACTTACAAAATATATCACGTAGGTGTGATTTATAGAATAGAGAGAACAAAGGGTTCATATCTACAGCAATTAAGGAAATCAAACAGAATAATCAATATATGTGGATATAACTTGAAAAAATTAACAACTTTGAAACTTTAGAATTTTTGCTTATTCTATCCTTTCCATCATTTGTCTTCATTGTTGTGGTATCAAAGTTAATTCCAGTGATTACCTGATGTAAAAGAATGAATAGCAAAGATATCGATTGATTGTATGTTCTTTAACCTCCAATTCAAGAATATTTCACTCATATAGAGACGTCAACATATACAGATAAATTTTGACCTCTATTAAGCATTCAGGCCCATTAAGTAATGAGGGATCTTTATCGTGCCAACGTTTGACCCCGGAACTTCGGTTTTTAAAAGGGCATGGACACAGTTTTAGCCAAAAAATTTCTTTCCAATTTCTACGTTTAAAAATGCTTAAATAAAGTTTTTCTGATGATCATCAAAATTTTGAATTTCAGTTATTGAGATACAAGAGAGACTTAGAGCTCCCAACCTTTGTTATGTAAACAAAGTCTGTGCCATGTTTTTGTTTACATAGGTTAAACATACTGTTATATATTTGTTCAGGAAGATTTTTCACTAAAAAAGTTAATTCCAAATACAATTAGACAGTTTCTAGTGATTTGCTGAATCTCGTTTCATTATAAACATATTTTCTATAAGTAAACAAAAACAAGGCACGATCCCTTGTTTACATTATGAAGAATTCTAAGTTATGTATCTCCTATGCATTTCAACAAATGATGTTCAAATTTTTGTTGATCATTAGAATTGTCTTAGTTATGGATTGTGCACATCAAATTGGTAAAAAAAAAATTCAGTTGAAATTGTGTCCATGCCCCTTTAAGGTCTCAACCGAAGAACCAACAACTTTCACTTCAAGTGCCAAGTACATTCCGAAGGAACAATTGCTACCCATTTTTTTTCGACTTAGGTCCGTCACGCCCGATTCTAGCTGCAGAACTGCAGCTCTCTGTAGCCAGGCCGATTGGAACTCACGACCCCCTGATCAGTGAGTGTTATATACCGAATGAGCTACCGTGAACGGCAAATAGAAGCACTGCCAAATGAGATATACAATTGTAGTACTAACACTTCTGATGGTAAACTGCAGTTGATAAAAATAAGTTAATAATATTGTAACAAATAACAAACATGCAAAGTAAATGTAAATAAACTACGTATGCCAACGTGTTTTTCCCGCCATATTTCTCTCTCTGTCAAAGTACTAAAAATGGAAGATGAGGCTCTGATAGCATGCAGTGTCTATCATCATACTATGCACTGGTTGATATATTCCACAAGCTCTTTTCCCATTCCCATTAAGCCACGAGTTTTTCGATGTCTTTACTTGTAAAGCCTATCATTATTATTTACCATGTGCATTTTTAGTAATGATAAAAATAGGATGACCCCTAGTGTCATTACATTTCATTTGTTGAAAGTGATAGATAAGCCAAGACTTGTATTTGGAAATAGAGCATTGCTCTATTCTTACTACAGTTTAATAAGATTCGAAAAATCTTATGATACACTGTATTAAGAGTGTATACACAGTAAGATTTTGTTTTATAATACAAATCTTATAATACAAATCTTACCGTGTATACCGGCCTTTAGTCATATCTATGCTCAATGCCACCTGGGTCACAGTGCACCTAGATTTTCACCCCAGAATGTTTTGAAAGAGTTTCTCTTGTAATATTTGACATCTTATTGTACCTTAACCCTGTACATGATATGACTATATTAGGTCTTCTTGAGAACAAAAAGAGAGTAGATAAAAGAGGCGATGAGACAAATGACAACAAACTAAGCTGATCTGGTAAACTTATTTGAGCCTTGACTCAGGCTAGCTAATAGTAGGACATGATGATAATATACATACGTGATCCTATTGTCTCTAGACATCTAATTATTTTGAGACTACTGGAATCCCTTGCTGGTCCTGGAAAAATCTCTAAATCTGGGTCATATGTGTCTCCTACGATGTATATAATTTAAAGTTAATAAAAAGTAGCAGGGACATATTTAGGCAAATTATTATAATAGATATACAATGACATATAAAATGAACTAACTTCAAATTTCCATAATATTAAATAAAGTACATGTGTACTACAATTGTGTTTTAGCCATAAGACTACATTTTTTAGCAGTAAGTGTTTAAAACCAATATTTCTATTGTGAAATAATACAGAAACTAGATATTCTGTAATAAGAGAGCACAAAAAATAAAACCCTGATGACAAATGAATTGTTGTATCAAATATTTCTCATTTCAAACATTGTACAGTACATGAGCATCTTTATTTATTGAATGTTTATTCATATTTCACCTTGAATTCTCTTGTTTTGCAAACTTCCCTTTTTCTCTGTACATCTTGATCTCTGATTGAGGCATCAGCTGTTTTTGATGTTCCAGGATTATATCAAAGATCCTCATGGACCTAAATTAACATATAAATATCAATTACCAAAAATATGAATATTTTATACCTTTGCTAGAAACCTGTATCCCTCTTTCTTCTGGCAAACAACAGTAGAAAGAGTGTGTGCTAAGCTTCCACTCTCGCTATATAATGTTTATTTTTTGGAACCTTTGATATTAACGAAATTTCTTTCAAAATGCTACTCCTCCTACAGTTTTGGTCTGATTTCAATATAAGGTAGATAGAAATCCAATGCATTTAACCTACATCTGCTTATAGTCATAGTCATTTCTGATAATGAGTTGAAATTTTAACAACACAACATCCATATCATTGGTTTGGTCAAAGAGAAATAACCTGGGAACAGTGGAACCAAACATTCACAATATCACTTTAAATGAATCATATAACGATTAATTAATCATATGAAATGCTCTTGTTCTATGGTATACTGCATACGACAAAGAGCGATTAACTCTGCAGAACTGTAATCAATTGCAGTTTTGTCATGGCATGGGCAAAATTTGCCCGCATGTGGCGGATGTCTTCACATGCTCAGCTTTATTAGCTCTCATGTGAAGACATATGGCCGAATTTTGCTAGAAGCTCGCTGCTGATCCTGTTATCTTCCAGGGTCCGTGGCCAATAATTGGGCTTATGTCATTCTATGAACCTTCTACATCATTCACTGTTGAAAAAGTCGATGTAGTTCATGGTCCTGGTAATACATCGTTACCTGCTCATTGCTATGCAGGTATCATTGTATATCATAGAATATCATTGTATATCATTGAATATTGTTGCATATCATTGAATATCGTTGTATATCATTGAATATCGTTGTAACATTGAATATCATTGACTATCATTGAATATTGTTGTATCATTGGATACCATTGAATATCATTGAATACCATTGCATATCATTGAATATCATTGAATATCGTTGAATATCGTTGCAAATCATTGAATATCATTGAATATTGTTGTATCATTGGATACCATTGAATATCATTGAATATTGTTGCATATCATTGAATATCCTTGAATACCATTATCTATCATTGTACCCATTTAGTAGCAGTTATTTAATATACACTTTGTGTATATCATTGCATTGATACCTTATGTACATCATTGTATTGATACCTTGAGTACATCATTGTATTGATAATTCATTTTGACTATTGATCAATAAAGCCATGACAAAAACTGCCAATCATTGTTAATCTATTTTGTTGACATAATCAGACTTAACTCGATATGAGTTAAGTCATGTTATGGAGACAAATAGAGATATGGTCCAGGAAAGATAACTCTCATGCAAATGTATATAACTGCTTAGCCACATCCATTACGCATGTGCATTTTACTCTTCCTTTTCCATCTCTGTCATCCATTGAAGCTCAGCATCCCACCCACCCTCCCCATTCACCAGATTGTAATAAGTTGTTATTTTATTTTGACAAAGTTGTTGCTGCTGTCTTTGATTTCTTTTTCAGTCGTCATCCATTCCCTTGGCTACCAACAGAAGAAGGAGTTACATCCTTTTCCTTGACTACCAGCAGAAGACTCCATTACATTTCCTCTTGGCTACCAAAAGAATATCAATTACATTTGATCCCTTGGCTACCAGCAGATGAATCCGTTATATCCGTTCCACTTGGCTACCAGCAGAAGAATCCGTTACATTCGATTCCTTGGCTACCAGCAAAAGAATCCATAAGCGTCATGGCTTTTCGTAGGTATCATTTAACTGCGGTGTACTTGGACTTCTTACGGACTGTGAACCGAATTTTGCTAGAAGCTCGCTGCTGATCCTGTTATCTTCCAGGGTCCGTGGCCAATAATTGGGCTTATGTCATTCTATGAACCTTCTACATCATTCACTGTTGAAAAAGTCGATGTAGTTCATGGTCCTGGTAATACATCGTTACCTGCTCATTGCTATGCAGGTATCATTGTATATCATAGAATATCATTGTATATCATTGAATATTGTTGCATATCATTGAATATCGTTGTATATCATTGAATATCGTTGTAACATTGAATATCATTGACTATCATTGAATATTGTTGTATCATTGGATACCATTGAATATCATTGAATACCATTGCATATCATTGAATATCATTGAATATTGTTGAATATCGTTGCAAATCATTGAATATCATTGAATATTGTTGTATCATTGGATACCATTGAATATCATTGAATATTGTTGCATATCATTGAATATCCCTGAATACCATTATCTATCATTGTACCCATTTAGTAGCAGTTATTTAATATACACTTTGTGTATATCATTGCATTGATACCTTATGTACATCATTGTATTGATAATTCATTTTGACTATTGATCAATAAAGCCATGACAAAAACTGCCAATCATTGTTAATCTATTTTGTTGACATAACGAAATTTCTTTCAAAATGCTACTCCTCCTACAGTTTTGGTCTGATTTCAATATAACTTGGCACACAAGTAGACTACAAAAAGATACATAAATCTGTGCATCGGTTTTTGATTTCGATGAACGATGTTACCGTGGTTACTAAGAATAGAAATTTCTTTGAAATTGTTTCAAAATGCTATTCCTCCTACAGTTTCGGTCTGATTTTAATATAACTTGGCACACAAGTGGACTACACTAAGATACATAAATCTGTGCATCGGTTTTTGATTTCGATGAACAGTGTTGCCGTGGTTACTTAAGATAGAAATTTCTGTGAAATTCTTTCGAAATGCTACTCCTTCTACAGTTTTGGCCTGATTTCAATATAACTTGGCACACAAGTAGACTACACTAAGATACATAATTTTCTGCATCGGTTTTTGCTTTGATGAGTGGCAAGGATCATTTTTCTATTTATTGCTGTTTTTTAAGTTTCAAGTCGCAACTGCTACTTTCCTTTGTTTTAAGTATAAAACCAGTAGAGCTACAGTCTCGACAGAGACTTCTGGTTTTTATTCTTTTGTAAAATCATAACGGCCTATTGTTTTTCCATTATATTTATGCTCAATGCCACCTGAGTCACAGTGCACCTATAGATATTCACCCCAGAATGTTGTGAAAAAGTTTCTCTTGTAATATTTGACATCTTATTGTACCTTAACCCTGCACATTGACATGACTTTATTAAGTTTTCTCGAGAACAAAAAGAGAATAGATAAAAGAGGCGATGAGACACACGACAACAAACTAAGTTGATCAGGAAAACTAATATTAACGCATAATGATAATAATTATACTTTCTCAATCCTGTTGTCACCAGATCATATAATGACAATTATTTTTGGACTACTGCAATGCCCTCGTGGTTCTGGAATAATCTCTTAATCTGGGTCATATGTGTCTCCTACGATGTACATAATTATATGTTCATAAAAAGTAGCAGGACCATATTGAGGCAAATTATAATAAATATACAATTTCATAGAAAATGAACTAACTTTAAATTTCCATAATATTAAAGTGCATGTGTACAACAATTGTGTTTTTAGCCTTAAGACAACATTGTTTGAGCAGTAAGTGTTCAGAACCAATGTTTCAATGGTGAAATAATACAGAAACTAGAGACTGTATTGAGCGAGCACAAAAAATAAAACCCTGATGACAAATGAATTGTTGTATCAAATACTAGTAATATAAACTATATATTACAAAAATATACGGTACATGGACATCTTTATTTACTGATTGTTTATTCATTTTTCATTTTGAATTCTTTTGTCTTGGAAACTCCCCTATTTCTCTGCACATCTTGATCTCTGATCAAAGCTCCTCGTGGACCTGTAATAGCATATAAATATCAAATACCACAAACATATGATAAATGTTTAATACCTTTGCTAAATACATGTATCCCTCATTTTTCTGGCAAACAGCAGTAGAAAGTCTATGCGCTAAGCTTAGAGGGGAACCGCTCTTGCTATTATGTTTATCTTTCGGAGCGCTTCAGTTTGAGCTAAGGTGTTGTTGAAACTCTCATTACAGTTGCTAATTCCAACTTGCTTAGCTTGCTACAATAAAAAAAAAGACTTTAAAAAGATTTTCCCCATATACACTGTATTCTTCTTTAAAAATGTGACCTCATATTGTTTTTTTCCCATTTTACCCCCAGGTGCTTTTTTTAGCAACCTATAATCTACATAACCTGAAAATGCTTTGATATAAAATACTGAGTACTAATAATTACTAAATTACTAATCAATTAAATAAACGTGGGTTTGTTGTTTTTGATAAGATGACTTTCAAACACTTCAATTACGTTAAAGTCTGATCGCCCCATGTGACCCCATCCCATCCTCCCTATGGGGGTCATGATTTGAACAAATATCTCCACACTACATGAGAATGCTTCTAATTAAATAGTAGTCTTTGATACTCAACAACATGCTTTAAGTTCGATCAATTAATAAAGTACAGGATATAGACAAAGAAGTTGCTGTAACAGGGATTTAAGTCAACGATCTTTATTCGAAAGTCGGAAGTTATTAGAAGCAGAAGAAATACGTCTCCAAGAAGTCTTTTGGGGTTGTATTGTTAGCGTTTCATACCTAATGTATCACACGTTTTACGAAAAGTTCTTATATTCAAAATTTCGATAATACTGTATAATTCAGAAACATTCCATTTTTTTTCAAATGACTGCTCCGGTAAAATCAAAATTTTTAAATTGAAATATATGCTCATTTGAAAAAAAGTTTTCTGTTGACATGTAGCAAACCTTTATTTTCATAAATATTGTACAATAGACTCTGAATTATCAGCAATTTTATGTTTTATTATTCCGTTAATTTAGCTTCCAACCGTTGAAAGACGATCTATAATAATCAGTATGACTGTACAGACTCCCCGAATGGCTATTTCCATTTGGGAGAGTACGAATGTATACCACATCGTCTTTATTTACTTCCACTACTACAATCCAAGTTGATGCTTGATAATTTGTAGCTCCTTGGGCTGTTGTGAACATTGCCCCTACAACATTAGAATTGACTACCAGCTGAGAAAAGATGTAGCCATCTACTGCACAGTAGAGGGTCCATGTAAACACATATACACCGTGTTGTGGAGCTGTGAACAGTCCAGAGTGCGGGTTGTAGTGGTTGCCAATGTTGGTAACGATTTTGTCGAACTTAATCGTGTGGTCTTCTGTAAGGTGGGTTTCATGCGTAGAAATATAGGACGAAAAAGCCACCATGTCGGGAAAAGGAGAACTTGTTGGCTGAATTCCTGAAAGACATGTAATAAGAAGTCAGAGTTTTTATTTTGTATTGTATTTTATGATTGTATATATGATATCTTAAGAATGTTTGAAACAAGTCATTACAAGATTAAAAGCATTTTATTCTCTTACCCGTCAGTAGACGTTTTTGCGCTGATGTCGGTGATGTCAGTGATTTTCTTTGTTTAACCTCCCTCTGATGTACAAGCGAAGTTTCATTTCCAGTATTTTCGAAGACTTTTGAATATGAATTTTGCAATATATTTGATTGAGCCGTTTGTTTTGTTTTTAAAATTTTCGTCTCTTTTGCACTCACTTTTGCTTTTAAAATGGTGCCCAAGTCCTTTTCAGCCGATTCATTTCTCATTAGGTCCTCATCAAAAGACTGTTGTTTCTTATTCTCCATCTCTAATTCGGCTACCCTAGCTTCCAAAACTTTTATCTTGACTTTCTGGTCATTAAAATCCTTCACTTTCTCTTCCATGTTCCCCAACTTCTTTTGCCATTTCTCCTCCATTTTCTGAAGATTTGATTCCATCTTCTCTTCAAAAGTTTTAAATCTTGTTACTAGCAATATTTCCATGTTCTGCATCCTTTTCTCCATTCTCAGTCTTTTGTCCTCCAATCGTTGCTCGTTACTCCTCGGACTTGCTTCACTAAACACTCCATATTCTATATCGTTTCCAGCATACTGAGCTTTGCTTCTCTGTTCGAGCTTTTCTATAATTGTCTCGAGTTTACTCAGTCTTCCTTCAAACGTGTCACCAAAGGACGTCTGTAGACTACTCACCAGTAAGAGTAATGTGAAAGAAATCATGTTCTTTCTGGTCATGTTTTCGGAAACAAATGGCGGGCGAAAGAATTGAAGCAAGATTGATAACGAATCAACTAATAAATGAGCAGCTGTAATTATTCCCAAGTGTTTCTTTTTATAAACATTTTATACTTTGTCTTGTGTTGGATTTCGATGAGATTGTTATATTTATTGAATGTGATACATGCTTTATTTCAAATATAGATAGAATTTCAGTTTAAGGTTTAATAAATAAGATCAACTTGTTCTCCCGGATTTCAGCATACATGTATTTTATTGACACATAACGAATAGGTTTGGACACTACTGTACACAAGTTTTACTCACTTAATTGTCCTCTCCAACACAAACAAAATTACATATACAAAATAATACACTTGATGTATAACCAACAAATGTAAAAAACAGAAAAAGGTGCAAAGAAATAAGAAACAAGGGCAGCACCAGGAGTACAGGTAGAGTTGGAAGAAGAAAGCGGTTGATAAGTATACAAAATATTTCTTCGTTGTTAACGGAGGCGGGATCGGTTTATCTGATTTGCAAGTACTTTTAGATTTAAAGAAAGGCAAAAAGTATATTTATAACTCTTTTTTGTAAAGTGTTTTTTAAATAATAATTTTCTGATAATTTCTTTAATAGTATGTTATTACATAACATATTATTTTAAAATGGTGTAATATAAATATTGTAATAACGTATTGAAGCAAAATTTGAGATTTAGATCCTTAGTATTTCACACACAGAATTAACCGTTTTGATACCAATAAAAATTGTCCATATCATATACGATTACAACATTTGGGTCCGTTGCAATTGTCTTAGAGATAAGACATATAGCCTGGTCTCTACAAAACTGACATGGATCTTCATTTTGTACTGTTAATCGTTATTTGCTGTGGACCTTGTGTTTTTGGTATTTACGGTTTTTAGTTCGTTGATTTCATATGTCTTGATGCAACATATTTTTTCATTTAAAATTTATTTGCCATTTAAAGGAATTTAATATATCTGAACACTTCTAATTACAATTTTAAATGAATTTCATATTTAGTTTATTTGTATTTTAAGCTTAATTAAAGATCTTTTGCTATTTTTAGAGGACAAATGCTCAATGTGTATGTCAAGGTATAGAATACTATGAAAATGTTCTATGTAAATGAAAAAGTGAAGAAAATTGCGAGCTTCGTTTATTTCAAAAATGATTTCTCTCCATACAGCTGGGTGTAAGACGGGATGGATCCAATTTCAAAGCAAGTGTTATCATTTCAGTACCTTGGCCAGAGACTGGGGCGTGGCGTCTGTAAGATCAGTTAACATGAATTTTTATCCTTTTTTTTAAGATATGCATGCAAGAAAGCAACAAATTTTTAACTATGTGTAAAAGTATTTATTACATGTATAAATATTATTAAATGTTAGAGATACATAAATTTTCTTTCCATGACAATTAGCTGGATTGATTTTCTTTCTTCAGAGTTACTGTGAAGCATTTAATTCAAAACTGGCAGAGCCACAAACGGAAGCGGAAGCCCATTTTCTATCCAGTCATGCACAAAAATACCGTATGTCATATTTTTTTTTAAAGTTACACTTACATTTCATGAATTTTATTGTATTTCTTGTAAGTTATGGTTTAGCAAAGAAAGATGTATGGTTAATTATTGGATGTATGATCAAAATTAACATGACTTCACTTACTTTTTAGTAAGAAAATTCTTGATTACTGCTTCCAATACTCCAAAGTTCCAAAAGTTAAGCTAAGTTGGGCATAAATAACAGAATCATTACTAACTTTATTTATTCATTTATTGCTAAATATACTCGAAGAAAAACTAGAAATATGTCCATAGGACATGAATGCCCCGCCGAAGATATATTAGTAAAGCAACGTGAAAATTTGTATGTGTATAAAATTTGATCAGTTTGGTTCAGATAGGGATTATAGTTACCAGGGAATATAAATGAAGGTCAGACCCAGCATCTGAAGCAAGTCTGGTAGTGTCCATCCCTAGATGCATCATCCATGCAAGTTTGGTTCAGGTAGGGCTTATAGTTACTTGGGAATAAAAATGTAGGTCAGATCCAGCATCTGAAGCAAGTCTGATAGTGTCCATCCCTAGATGCATCATCCATGCAAGTTTGGTTCAGGCAAGGCTTGTAGTTACTTGGGAATGAAAAGATACGTAGATCCAGCATCCGAAGCAAGTCTGGTAATGTCCATCCCTAGATGCATCATCCATGCAAGTTTGGTTCAGGAAAGGCATATAGTTACTTGGGAACAAAAATGTAGGTCAGATCCAGCATCCGAAGCAAGTCTGGTAGAGTCCATCCCTAGATGCATCTTCCATGCAAGTTTGGTTCAGGTAGGGCTTATAGTTACTTGGGAATGAAAAAGTAGGTCAGATCCAGCATCCGAAGCAAGTCTGGTAGTGTCCATCCTTAGATGCATCATCCATGCAAGTTTGGCCTAAGTAGGGCTTATAGTTCCTTAGGAATGGACCTGCTCCAAAAACTTTAACCTGGTCACTCATCTGGAAATGTAGGTCAGATCCAGCCTCCGAAGCAAGTCTGGTAGTGTTCATCCCTAAATGCATCATCCGTGCAAGATTGTATCAACATGTGAAGTTTGATAAAACCATCTTGAATGGTATGTTTAAAACTGAGCTAAACACTTATTTAAGAAAAGTGAGGTCAAGGTCAAAGGAAAGGTCAAAGTCAAAAAATGTTGATGCAGTTACATAGCTCTCATCAATATCTATCAGCATATGAAGTTTGATGAAAATATCTTGGATAGTTTCTTTGAAACTTAGCTTTGAACAGAGCTAAACGCAAAGTGTGACGGAAGGACAGACGAAAGGACGGAAGACGGACATGACAAACACTATATGCCCGGCCATATTCATGGCGGGGCATAAAAATGAATGCTTTAATTAAGCAAGAAGCTCTTTAAAGGGATTGTGCAATTTGTCCCTGCTTGGTATAGTGCTCAGATGATGCTAATATCCCTTCATTTTAGGTATGTGGAATCCTTTAAATTATAACCAAGTAAAACGTTTCTTTTCCCAATTGTAGCGGGGAAAAGTTTTTGGTTGGGAATAACTGACATGGTGGAAGAAACCACGTGGATATATGCATCCAATCAGGCTCCGATAGGCGTGTCCTCGATATGGGGTGCACACGAACCGAATGGTCACGCTGCTGAAAACTGTGCAATGTTATGGGCAGGTAGCCATGACAAAATGTCGGATTACGGATGCGGTGGAGCACTGAATTTTATTTGTGAACAGAATAACGAGTAAGTCTGTAAGATCTCTGATAAAAATAAACAACTAGTTCCATTTAATTACATTTTTTTTAAAAAGAGGCAAAAATTGGTAAACAATATACCCTTTTTGAAAGATATATTTTATATTAATAGTGATTCATCATTTTCTTCTATAGATTCAACCCTGAAATAATTGTTGGCTGAAAAAAACACTCAAGAAGCAAATTGCAGATGTGTTACCCAGAAAAACTATATTGATGATCAAATGATCTATGTGCTTTTTTTTTCAATTTTATGCTGTTGTGATTAAAAGTAAGTAAAATAAAATATGTTGTATGGCAGATCATTGCAAGACTACTTAGTAAATGTTTCTCAGTTGATATCTAAAAAAATGTCTTTGTCTCAATGAAAATGTATTTGAATTATGGAAGCCCTAGTATCAATTGTTCAAAAGTCCATGGAGAATGATGATCAAACATTAAGGTCAATGGCAAATGATCGAAACTAATACTGCTCAAGCAAAGATCTTATCACAAGAAATACACACATGAAATATGAAAAGCCTAACACCAACCATTAGAAATTTTATGTCTAAGATTGAAGTTTATCAAAAGTAGGTCAAACTCAAAGATAGAGGGAAAAAATTGAAAACTGTTGGTACCTAAGGTTAGGTCTTGTTACAAGAAAAAGAATACATATGTGAGGTATGAAAGCCTTAAAACCAACCATTCAAAAGTTATGACCTAGGTTAAGTTTTTTTTAATAATAGAACAAATTCCCAGGTTTATTTCATGGGGTTAAAATTGTTGGTTTCCGAGGGTATTTCTTTTCACAAGAAATGCACATGAAATATAAACATAACGAAAAGTATCCAGGCTCAACAGTTCATTGAAACACTTCAAATCGGGAGCAAGCCAATAGGACCTCCAAAAGATCATAAAAGAACAGCAATTGGATCAGGTGCCGTAGAGGAGTAAGCATCCCCCGGCGATCGGTCACGCCGGCTGTGTGCTCCTTGTCGTGAGCGGGCAAACTAAAAAAAAAATCCGTCGACAATTCAGTTTGTATGTATAATGGTCTAACAATAAGTATGAAAAAACATTGTATCGACCACAGAAATGATGACTTTAAACGAGACTGTTAATTGACATCCTAGTTTTATCAAAATGTTTGTCAAAAGGTTGCCCTGTTTCATAATTATTATTTTTCTTACCTAGAGCATTCTCTTGTATGCAGATGATAAGGGTATATTGTTACATATATAACGGAAGTCGACCATAGAAAATTGAAACCATCTCGTTAATATTAAGTTTTGTGTTAGACTATCATTAACGTCTTTTTCAAGTAAGATATCCAAATATGAAATATTGTATCTTTTATTCAGTCGACAACTGTTATTAATAGTATACAAATGTATATAGTACGTAATCAAATATCTTAATGTATAGTTTAAGGTCAAAGCAAGTGTTTTCATCTTCTCATGTACATATAGGTATTTGAATTAATTCTGCTTCCTATGAACTGATAAATTGGCACTGCATATAACGGAGCGCGATTAGTACCCACAAAAAATTCAGACAGATTGTATGAAAACTTGATCTCCAAAAACTGCATATACCTTACAAATCGGAAATTCGAGCATCGACACAGTTTCAGTTGATTTCTTTAGAACTAATCTTAATGCTAACTAAGGCATCATCTAAGGATCAACAAAAACGTTGAACATCATTTATTGATTAACATATGAGATATAGAACTTTTAAGTTCTTCAAAATGTAATCAGTGCTTGTGCCTTGTTTTTGTTTACATATAGAAAATATCTTATTCATAACAAAATGAAATTCAGCAAATCACTAGAAACTGTTTAATTAATTGAATTCAGAATTAACTTCTTTAATGAAATTATCTGCTTTGAACGAACATATATAAGTATATTAATCTATGAAAACAAAACATGACACGGACACTGTTTACAAAGGTTTGGAGCTCTGTCTTGTATCTTGACAACTGAAGTTCAAATTTTTGATGATCATTAGAAAGGCTTTAGTTAAATATTTGTAAAAATGGAAAAATAAATTTGAAAATTTAGCTGAATTTGTGGCTATCCCCTTTAACAAAATAATTTTGCAAATGGCCAATGACAAGGTAAGTAAATTGACGAGTTCAATCTTTATTGAAAAAGCCCAAAAAACCATATACTGTAAAAGATCGTAGGGAATGGTTGTATAAAGTGTTGAAAACTCCTGCGCTTAAATGTAATTGATTTTTATTAAATTTTGTGATTTCAAATTTTCTTAGGGATCATCGAAGTTTTTATTCTGATTTACATCACTTTTTGAATATATTATTATAACATTGTAAAGTATAGTAAAGAAAGAGGCTTGGTATGACATTTAATGGAACATGCTTTGAATCTTTGTTAGGAAGGATCCTCCGGAAAAAGGGGGTATGGGTATCAGTTGGATTACTACTTATTACAGAAATAAACACCAGTTCCCATAAAATAGAATAAAAATATTATGACCATTACAAAGAGAATGGTATTACCTGATTTTTCCGCATGGTTCATGATACTGTCAAAATGATACTGATTATGTAATCTATCTGATCTTTTGTTAATTTCTGAATTATTAAACACAGAAGAAAAAATTGTTTTCATGTCACCCCTCAAGAGGTTTATACGAAATTTTAACATTTACCCGATACATGTATTTAGATTAATCCATTCTGACAAAGTGTCAAGGTCTTTTTCAGGTATTGTCCGTCGTCTGGCGTAATCTTGGCTGCATTTCATTTCCGGAATTTTGGGTAATTATCAACTTTTCATTTCCGACATTTTTTAGTTTTCATTTCCGACATTTTTTTGTTTTCATTTCCAACATTTTTCAATTATATATGTAGTACCTATAGTAACAGATTTGATAACTTTACTTATGAAAAATTGAAAGGAATAATTAAATCACTGAAATCAAATTTTGTAAATCTATTGAAGTCTTGGACATAACTATGCTGCTGTCACTGACATTTAATTTAATGTACATTAAATGTATTGAACAATTTGCATGCACATTAAACTCCTTTACCTATAGACTTAGTACTGCATAAATGCATATGTGTAAAGAGATTTTTTAAAATATTTTTATCAATATTTTGGTATAAATACTTTTAAAATGCCATTTTCTTTTACTTAGAAAACATTGAATTGCCGCACAGGTAAATTCCGAAATGAAAAGAAAATTATGTCGGAAATGAAAACAAAAAATGTCGGAAATGAAATAAAAAAATTGTCGGAAATGCTATGCATATTTCCGGAAATGAAATGCAGCGGTAATCTTCTATAGAATTTAGGAATTTATGAAGGCTGTAGCACCAACTTCTCAAAAGAAATCTTGTCATAAGAAATATGCCAGTGAAATAAGAAGTAATGTAAGTTATGGTTAAGGTTGAAGATTTTTAAAATGGGTCAAAGTCCAAGGTCAAAAAGTCCGTACCCAAGGAAAGATATTTTCACAAAGAAAAATCTATAATTGACGTATTAAAGTTCTTGCACCAATTGTTCAAAAGTTATGGCCAAGATTAAAGTCTGGTGAAATTTTGCAAAAGTGGATCAGAAGTGTTGATACGTAAATGTTATGCATGAGTGTATACTAGTACTTATATAGATAACAACACTTATCAAGAAAATATTTCCTCTTGTTCTGAAAACCAGACATGAAATTTAACCTGATTTTGTTGATCAGTGTGGTACTTATCGAAGGCGCTGAATGTGAGTTGTGGAGATTTTTTAAATTATAAACTACACTACGTGTTTTTATTTTTATTTTTTTCTATTGAGTAAAATAGAAAATTTCCTTCATATAGGTTGTTTGCCAGGATGGATTGGGTATGGAAATAAATGTTACTTTTTCAACAGCATGCCAAAAGAATGGGGAGTAGCGTCAGTAAGTAAAACGTGAAAAAATAAATTTTGACGCACTTTTACAAAAGAATAGGCGCGAGTCTAAATTTAATCATAGGATATCCCGCGCATTTGACATGTACTTGCCAGTCCAGAATTCTTTGATACTAATTTGAAGTTGAGTAAGATAAGAACAATAGATACGTTTCTTCATTCTTACTCTTCATCAGATAAAAAAAAGTATTTGCAGATTTTAATTGAAAAATTAGACAATCACTAGCATGAATTGCTTTTATTCTAGTCATTCCCTTCAAAAGATTGTGCATGATTGTAATTAAATAATTTTGTTAATTTGTATAGTTTGTGATTTTTTCATTTTCATGCGCACTGTCATGTTTTGTACAATAATGTATCTCGTCATTTTAGGCGCACTGTCATTGTTTAGCACTTTGAAATTATCAGGCGAATTGGGATATTATCATTTTCAGGTGTACTGTTGTTTTGTATAGTTTGGGATATCGTCATTTCTAGGCGTACTGTCATGCTTTGTATATACATAGTTTGTGATTTTGTCATTAAACATGTTTAGTACAGTTAAGAATTTCGTCATTTTCAGGCGTACTGTCATGCTATGAGCGCCAAACTAGCTGAGCCTCGAACAGAAGCAGAAGGCCATTTTCTGACAAGTCATGCTCAAAAAGTTGGTATGTGGAACTTTTCTTACATTTAATAATTTTTTTTTTAATCGTAAAATCTGAAGTTTCGTAGACAGTATTACAGAAGGAGACTATACTACAAACAATCAAGTTTTACTAGATGTGGGTGAAAGTAAATTATTACAGTAAAACTCGTTTAGTACGAACACGGATATTGCGAATTCGCGGATATAGCGTGTATCATGCATATATAATTTAATGAATTCCTTATACGGATATAACGAATTACGGATATAGCAAAGTAATTTCAAGGTCCCAGTGACTTCGTATACAACTTGATAGAGTAAAACCTCAGACAAAAACTGAATAAAATAAAAAAAAAACTGAATAAATGAAATGCGATTTAATGGGAATTCTATCTTCAATTCACAGACGCTTTTAACCTTTCTTTTTATCTTTCTTTTTATAAATAAAAAATTCCCTATACTATAATAACTATAGTATTGGGAATTTTTTATTTAGAAAAAGAAAGGTTAAAATGGTCAAGCGCCGGTGCTTCCATAGTTTACTTTTGCCATTACAGATTATGAGCCACATTGATAATGCAAATGATGTTTTCACGCAAACTAATAATTATGAAAACTAGTTTCAAAATTAGGCAAAGTTGTAATCATTGTTTCGTGTTTACCAGCTTATCACTTTTGAAAATGAATTCAAATGCTTTTAACATGTCTTACAAAAATTATAAATTACCTTAGGTGGAAATTTCTGGATTGGAGTCACTGACTTGATTGAGGAAGACATGTGGATGTACGCTTCTACTCAAGAACCATTCAATATGACGTCATCACTCTGGTCTGCCAATGAACCAAACGGTTACACAACATCTAACTGTGGTCTACTAATGGTTGCCTACCATTCAAAACTGGCGGATTACAACTGTGTCTATAAAGAGAAGTCTATTTGTGAATTGAGTGAATTCTTAAACTGACCTTTTGAAATGTATTAAATCCATTTTATATTTATTTTGTAATGTTTTTTGTATTCACCGCATAACATGAAACTCGCCAAAATTTTTAAAAATTGTTTTTTCTGTAAGATGTTTTTGTAGTAATTATTCTATGAGTTTCAGATGCGGATCTAGAATATTTTTCAGGGGGGTGGGTGTTATAAAGAACGTTTACATATAAAGTTAAACAACTTCATAGGATACAGGGATGGGGTATCTTGGATATTCAGTGATTACATAAAATCAATCATAGTGTGCATCTGTACTGGCCCCTGTGTTTTCAAGCACTGTCATTCCTAGTTACAAGAGCTTTCTTTGACCTCTTTTGACCTTGACATTTTACCCACTTGTAATCTTTTTCCAAACTTCAATTCTTTTGAAGGGTTAGTGCGACGCACAGGCACTTGCGCACACCTACTTATTAGTGGTAAAAATAAGTATGGGTGCCCCGTATACGAAACAAGTGACTCTCATATTTCATATTTAAAATTCGTGTTATTAAAATGTTCTTTGACCCTGGAGTTTGATAACTCTAAGAAAACTTACAATTTAAGTGCTATGAAATTCACATTTTACATGTTAATTGTTTCTTTTGACAAGGCCATCCTCCGGGTACCAACAATTTTGACCCTTTGGCCTTAACCTTGGAATTAGTCCTTTTCTTGAAAAAAAATAACCTTGGTCATAACTCTTGAACGGTTAGTGTTAGAGCTAATATATTTTACAAGTGTATTTTTGTAACAAGACCAGTTTACCCTGGTACCAACAATTTTGATCCACCACCCTGACTTGAGTTTTTCTTTGGAAAATCTTCAACCGCGACTAAAACTTTTGAACATTTGGTGCTAGGGCTTTCATATTTCATACGTGATTTTCTTGCGACACAGCCTTCCTTCGGGCAGCAATAATTTAACCCCTTTGGTCTTGATGGTTAACACAATTTTTGGAAAATTTTAACATTGGGCAAACTTTCGAAAGAATGGGCTGGGGCTTCCTCGTTTCACATTTTGTTTGTTTGTTTTTAAGACAGTTCCTCTCTTTGGGTTTCATTATATTTGATATTTTGTCCTTACCTTGGTAGTTGGATTTGCATTTGAGAAACCCGAAGTAACCTTTGTATGGGCTGTCAAAGGGGGCATCACTGTTTCACAAACACATTTGTTATATTCAAAGCAATAGGTGCTAGGGTCCAACCACAAAAAGGACAGAATAAAAATTCAAACTTGAGCTAAACACCATCTATTTCTAATTCAACTTTTAGGGTTTTAACATTATGTACCAGGAGAGGTGAGCATGTATTACTGAACCTTGGAATCAAACCCAAGACCTAAGCATGACTAGTCAGGTGCTCTACCAACTGATCTACCAAAGCCAATAACCATGGTCCAAGCCATTACATTGTCCGTCTTAAAATAGTCTTTACTATGCAGGCGCGTAGGATAGTAAAGGTAATGTCGGGAGAAAAAGTGGGGGCCCCCCCCGGATACTACGCTCCTGCTATGAAAGAAGTTCTTATTTGCTCGAGGAAAGACTTCCAACTGCAAGTCCAGGAAAAAGCTAACACAACCAATTATAAAACAGAAAAAAGAAAATCTATGGCTTGATCAGAAAATTGAAGCCAAGATCCCTGCATTATTAGTCAGGAGCTATACCTATTGAGCTACCCAGGAGGATATACCTGTCCCAAACTTTTTAACCCCATATCTATCCTTAATGTTGCTGTTGCAAAACACCTGTTGTTGAAACATTTTCTAGTTTTTTTTTTTAATGCAAACTGGTTTTTAAATAACCATCTTTATATAATCACACTGCTACTTTTCCAATCCAAGGCCATTTTCAGGAATACCAAAAATGAAGTTCACTGACAACAAATCTTTATTTGATAGATCAGCTGCCTGAGCTTTGTTACACTATGTGTAAGTACACATTACTTCCACAAAATTCAGATGTACATAATTTTTTTAAAGAATGAAAAACCAAAATTTTTGGCTCTCAAATTAAACCTATAAATAAAAAATACATTATTGTTATTATAAGAATGATTCTTTTGAATTCGATCTAATTCTGAGGATGTATACGAGTACAATATTTACTTTTCCATTAGGAGCATTATTTTTTTAAACTTAACAATTTTGTTTAGATATGTTACATGTACCATTTAAAGTCACATAGTATTGAAGTATATTCATTTGGTACCATGCTTAAAAATGTACCAATCATTTAAAGTCACATTAGTTTCAAGGTATATTGGTTCCGTACTCAGAAATGACTCCAGCTTTATACAGATATTATCATAAAAACTGCATATAAAGAATACAATAAGAAAAAGCAGTTTTGTTACATAATTCATCAAAGCAAACTTTAAATATACAATGTTAAATTAATGCAAAACTTTTTTGATACATTTAAGCCAGAAAAAAAATAAAATCTTTTTTTTTCAACTATCAAAATTACATGATTATTATTCCCATATGATCACAAACATTGTTTATTTCACACGTGATGCAGAATCCACACAAAAAATATGTCACAGTAAACAATAATGTGAATTTTCTTCATAAACACCGCAAAATACATATATAGAGTTACCGGCATAAGTCATAAGACTCTCTTCAATATTTGTACAAGTAATAATATTTTACAAATAAATAAATACAATGCAAGTGTGTTTTCCTCTACAATGCAGTGCATTTTTTCTAAATAAAAAAAGATTGCCTTAATAACAAAATCCATGGCACTAAAATATCAAGATGTACTGTTATTTAAAAGGAATATTCACAAACGTAAAAATATTTCATACATATAAAACTTTTGTTGCACTCAGCCACAGAACCGGAAAGACAAGGTCAACCTGAGACAGTGATTTTATCCCATGTTGCTTCAAATAATGGAAAATTGAAAGATGGTACTCCAGAAAGATGTTGCGGTACTTGAGCTCTTCCATTTACAGCTCAAGTATCTAGCAAAACCCTCGATGCTGAATTATTTTTTGACAAGGAATAACTGAGTCATAACTAGGTGGTTTATTTTTTGTTGAGCCAGATACACAACAGTCCAAACCAAAATTATCTTTAGTTTTTTGTTGGAATTAAGACTCATAAAACATTGCTGCGATCTGGATTAGCTTCAGTAATGGTATCATTCTCTCCCAGGTTTAAATTAGGATTGTCGAATCCACCATTAATGGAGACATTGTTTGTTATATCACCTCCCACTGAAAAAAAAAAGATTCAAGTATATCAAATAATGTAAAAATAGGACAACTTTCAGTCTCAAAACAAAAACAAGCAGAGAAAAGATCTCCTCCATTCTTTGTTTAAACAATTTGTCATTATATAGCTGGAGAATTTTTTTTTGAGTGGAGTAGACATTACAAATTGGGTAACACATTCAAAATGTCGAAGGTAAAGAATTTTTTTCACACACATTAAACATGGCATATGAATGATCATATTTATTGTAAAACTTCATTTATACTTATTATTATTATTATACACATATAAATAAAGAATTGTCTTAAATAAAATTAATATATATTGCAGATATCAGAAATGAGTAATTAAGAACCATACATAACATGCTTATACTTTGTGTTATATTGTTAATTATATTGTACATGTATTAGAGACTGTTAGGTTTTATATTCAAAATTCAATATAACAAAATTAAGTACCCAATAAAAAAAATTGCAGCTACTTTAGTTTTATCAAATATTGATAAAAAAAAAAATACATGTAGCTTCCTTTGTTTTAATCCAGTAAAAGCCAGTGTAACTGTTATTAAAGCATACACAAACATAATTTAAAATAGGCATCTATATGTTTTTCAATTTTGAATTCCAATATGCATTTTCGAAATAAAATTATGCATCCATTTTTATGTTCTTACATTATACATGTATATTCATTCTTTAATCATTCATTGATCAAAGCCAAGCTCGTCTTGTCTCCATGTCTTTCAGATAAAACTATCTTTAATTAGTAATTCATACATTAAATTTCTTAATTTGTATGCACTGGAAAGTTTTACACAATATTTGGAAGGAAACTGGGGAGGAGAAAAGAAGTCTATGAAGAGACTCTAGCTCTACTGGTTTGTATTTTTAGTGGAAAAGTTTTATCTAAGACTTAAATCTACAAAATTTAGTATCCTAATGGCTTATAAAAAAATGATTTATGCCAAAAAAACGTGTTTCAGAGACCGACAGACAGATGGTCACTTTATCAAGCATTAGCTGGCTTTATTGTGTGGTGTGTTACAATCCTGTCCAAACCTGAAACAGTGTGGACTGAATCTATAAAGTATAAACGGGCATTTCTAGTGAAAGCTCCTTGCACACATGCAAAGCAATGCAAAATTTACTCTCTCTAGTTTTACATGAAGAAAAAAATAAATGCACACTGTACAACCTTTTCAAAGAAATCATAATAAAAAAACAAAAAGGTTTAAAAAAAAAAAAATATATAGGTACAAACCCTGCTTTACAGGCAAAACTTCTATTTAAAAAGTGAACATAATTGATTAAATTTTCAGTTTATATTTCTACAAATCACCTCTCTAAGCAAATTAAGATTAACATGTGAATAAAATGTGCATAATGAACTGAACACATATGAGATGACTTAAAGAAATAACTCAATTCTTATAAATGAAGTGCAGGTCACCAACACCATTGCTGACATGATGACAGAACTAAAAGAAAAGGACTTTAATGTTCTGGTACAGTGACACAGTGTGTTACAACACCTACAGAAAACAAAAGCAAAAGATTAGTCTCTTCTACAAGTGACAAGTCAAAGACAATATTAGTTCATGCTTTCAGGACTGCTATTATACTTATGAGTGTTTTTATAAATTATAGATTTATGGCTTTCAAAATTACATATACATGTATGTATATGACGCAGTAAACCAATTGAATAGGAAACATGTTTCCATTATATGTTGTTGTTTTTGAAAATAAAGTCAAATGGTATACATGTACTTTTACGAAACCTTTTTTCTTAAATCCATAAATATAATCCCAATCCATATTATCACTGCAGTAAATTTACTCATCAATATTTTAACTCAATCCAAAAATGCCATCTCAGATAAGTTTACTAAACAGTATTTTAATTTTAAATAGAATTTCAACCTGGGGGAGAAACTCAAGACAATTTCAACTGCAGAAAAATAAAAAATTTTCAGTACTCAGGTAATGCCGAAATAGATCCTGTGGTATTTCAGAACATGCAATACTTTCTATAACTGTTGAAGAATGGAAAGTCGAGATACTATGATTATATTGTTGAATAAATTTAGCAGTGTAATTGTTAGTATGTGAAACACAGCAAGTCAGTTCAGAAAACTCTGGAGAATATTACATTAGTATTTGATCTTGATTTTATGCAAATGGTTGTAATCCATCGAAGTCCTCATCATCTGACCTTAAAATCGGCTCGACATCGCTATCATCCTCGGACATATCCTCGTCAGAATCCCTTAGACCTGTATACATAATCATTAATTAAAAGTCTTATGTTTTAAATGAAATAAACAACGTAAAAAACATTTATTGGGATCAAGTTATTTGAACTGGTGTGATAAGACTTAAGTTTTCATTATTTAATATATGATACATGTTTTAGATTAAATAAAGATTTTCAGTTTTCAATTAAGTGTGTTACAGAAGATGGAAGCCATCAGTTATCAGTAACATGCCCTGTGCATTCACAGACAGATCAATTTTAATTGTATTCTTACCCCAATATAATGAAGAATCTATACATACACACAATGTACATATTTAGTTCATATAAAATGATGAATAGCAATTAAAAGCAGAGATAATCAAATACTTTGGACTTCACCTTAACTAATGTTATCTACAAGTACATGTAGTCATAAAATATATAACATAAGTACTACCAAATTAATTAAGACAGTTAATTATATGCAAGTCCTCACTATGGATCACTTTGTAACACCTTAGAGAGTTTCACTTGTAGCATCTGTTAAGTGTGTTGGTTAGAATAATCAAACAAGTCTGGTCAAGGTAAACTATTACTCGCCAGTTGGGACTTGATTTGCCCAAAAACTTTGATTTGCAGGGCCATTTACCAGGAAAGACAATATACACCTCTATTAGTTACAATTTCCATTGCAAATCTGGTGTTGTCAACTCCCTAAACTCATTAAATGATTTAACTACATTAAAGTTACGCATGACTCTATTCCCTGTTCATTAAATATTCCAAACAAACCTTCAAAGACATTTAAAAACTACATTTTTATGTTCTTTCAATGAGAAGACACTTTACCTTTAGTGACTCTTTCAGCTTTCTCCCTATCCTTCTGTATAAAGAGAGCTGTAGCTAAAAAGAAGGCCCCTCCTATCACGCAGATAAACGGTGTCACGTAGAATGCGGTTCTGAGCGTGTCAGACTGGACGGACGGAGACTTCCTCCTATCTACTGGGTACCCATGTCCTAAGGCATCAGAAATCTGCAAAGAACAAAGACATGTCTTTATTTAGTGTTTAAACAGTACATGTATATTATTCTGTGCCTAGAAATATGAAGTACGTACCACCCCTATCAGGTATGGACTTCCTGCGTCCCCAAGGGCATGTGACACCAGAATCTGTACAGCCTCGGCTGTAGAACGTCGTGTAGGGATCACAACATACTGAAAAATGTAAACAAGGAAATCATATTTGCTGTATACACACTCTGTTTATTTTCTTTTTTTAAGAGAGGGGAACTCACTCCTCACCCCATTCGACCTCCATTAAAAGATAAAAATTTTGTGTTTTTTTATGAATATTAATTTTCTTAAATAGTTCATATGTATTCATATTTTTAAATCAGTAAACTGTGTACAGAGTATATTAAATCCTTTTCAACACTGTAATTTTTTTTTAATGCCTTTAAAAATGTATCTTCCTGCATTTAAAATAAGGCTGATGATGTTTTCCCCGTTTAAGGGTTTGTACATCTCTCATAGATGTCTTTTTACATGTTCTAATTATGTTCCCCAAACGAAGTTGGGGAACATATTGTTTTTACTCTGTTTCTTATTAAGGTCTTCCGTCTTCACGGAAGACCTTATAGTGATTCTATTGTTTCTTATTATTATTCTTATTATTATTATTCTTTTTTTTGACAAAATTTTGTGCAGGCGATTTCTCGAAAACTATTCAGCAGTTTTTCATGAAACTTTCACAAAATATGTCTCATTATATGAAGTTGTTACATCCGTAGAGAAATTTTAAGAATTTGCTTCTGGTGCCAAGTTATTGACAATTTCCTGATTTTAAAATGCAATTTTGTCGCCCCTTTTTCTCAAAAATGGCTAAAGATATGATCTGGAGACTTATTGGAGACGATAGTTTGTCACTTTGTGGTTTGCAGAATCACCTTCTCGTGCGTCGTCAATACTTCCGGTCGTTACGAGATGCAAATTTAAAAATATCGTATTTTCCAACTTTTTTGTTTTTCAGTATTTTTCATTTATTTTTGGTATGTTAATAGAGACTCTCCCCATAATGCTTACTATACAATTTGTTTGAATGTTGATAAATCCAAACTCTAGATATTAGCATTCAAAAATCTGAAGCGGGTCCAAAATGGCGGCGCTCTCTGACAACGCCGACATTTCGCAATAGGGGTTTACGTAGGCAGCTGAGCGTTTGCTTGAACGAAAGCAACATAAGAATAAATGAAATGTAAAGGAATACTTGGACTATCACGTCGTAGTTTCGTTGCATTTCTGTGTCAAACTAACGTCTTCTATAATTGGTTTGGCTGGTTTTCAAAGTAGAAAAAGAAAAGACTAAACGTGCAAATGAAATTCGAAACCAAATATCTGTTGTGCATCACGGAAAAACAGATCTTAAATCATACTTATGCATAATACTTTCTCAAAAAAGAATATTAATATTGTCAGTATATATCTTAACCATTGTTTTTCCTATACACATTTTTGTCATAATAAACTAATAAATAAAACAAAATATAAGAAAACAATTTTTTTTCAAGTTTCTGAGCATAAATGATATCTGATTCCTTGACTGTCGTAGGGCGAGCCATATTCTTCGGCGAAACGTTTCAACCTTTTTCGATTAACTAATTTCACTTTTGGGATAAACTGGAAATTGAAAAAAAAAATCATAACTGTTTCACCGCTTAAGTGTTACATACATATATACAATATGGAATTTGTAAAATGTGTTAAATATACTTTCTAAACCTCGAATCATAAGCTATAAGAGCGTTCTTTTTTTAATTTCATTGAAGCTATCACACCTATATAATAGACAATTCTAAAGAAAAGGCTCAAGATTAACTCGTGCCGTTTGGCGCTAAATTTTGAATAGTGACCCACCTTTCATAATTTTAAGAGAGAAGCAATGTTTCTATAATATATTTAAGTAGATTTAGAATAGAGGTCCTGATAGCGTAATATTAAGTGCTTTGGAATTTCCTGCTGGCGACTTGGGTTCAATCCCCCTTGT
>PRKT01000370.1:131286-161369 GCA_003671525.1 Saccostrea glomerata | reverse complement strand
GAAACCTTTTTAGGGTAAGTAGGCATGTTATGTAGATTTGCGGAATCAAGGTCATTTTGCGCGCACGTGCTTGCAAGAGCGCGCACGTGCAAAACTTGAAATGACCAATATATAATGGATATAACCGTAACTTTTCTATTTTTAGACGAAATGTTTTGAAACTCATAATGTAAGGATATATGAGTAGTATGCACAAGATGACATGGTCAAAATAGCAAGATCGCACGTGCAAGCACGTGCGCTTCGCTCTGATTGGCTGAAACTAAAGTCTCAATATCTTTCTTGTTTTTTGATAAAATCATTTGAAATTTTGAACATAGTCATACATTAGGGAGATCTACAGCCCGTAATAAAAGAAATATTATGAAAGCATGTGCATGCACGTGTGCTTGCAAGAGCACGTGCAACACGAGAAATGTCCAATATAATTGATACAGATGTAACTATTTAAATTATTGATGATATGCTTTAAAACTCATATTAAAAGTATATATTAGAAGCATAGACAAGATGAAATGGTCAAAAAAGCAAGATATCACGCCCATGCACGTGTGCTTCGCTCTGAATGGCTGAAACTAAAGTCTCAATATCTTTCTTGTTTTTTGACGAAATCCTTTGAAATTTTAAATATAGGCATGTATTGGGATATCCTACAATAAGATATATAGCAATTATTTTGAAAACGCGTGCATGCACGTGCGCTGCAATCTGATTGGCTTACGCTTTAAATAGCTATAACTCCCTTGGTTTTCAAGCAAACAGGATGGGATTTGGAACATAGATAGATGTAATGAACTTCTACAAGAAAGTATGGTCGTCATGCTCATGTGAGCACGTGCGTGCACGTGAAATGAGTAAAATCAAAAATACACTTGAATTAGCGTATTTTTTTAAATACCTTTGGATTAAATACTTTGATATTTAGTATATTAAAATCTATAGATTGTAAAGACAAGATTATATGGTCATTACGCACATGCATTCAGATGTGCACGCGTGCAATGCTAAAATTTGAATGAAATTGGTACACTTCTAGGTAAACGTTGTTAAAGTCTCAAATGCATAGAGTTTGTCTTATTTAATGAAGCTTATAGGGAATATGGCACCAAAGGGGAGTTGGGGAGCGTTTGGGGAACATCTGTAACGGTCCCCGTTACAATTAGCACTAGTTACTAATGCACATACAGATATAAAATCAAGAGAATTTCCCTCTTTCTCTAAATTTATTTTTGCTTATCTAGCAGATATGTTCAGCTAGAATTCAAGGACTTAAGTAAAATATCTAGATAAAAATCCAAACCTACACTCTCAAATTTAAGCACTTTTCCATGACTTTTAAGTAATTTAAAGCACTTTTCAGGGACATGGGTTAAAAAAACTTAAAATTCAAGCACTTTTCATGGTCTGTACAAAATAACCCTGTTAAATGAGATCAAAGAAATCAATGTAATTGTTGTGTGATATTTACCAGTAAAATATCTGCTATGATGGACCAATTCAAACAAAGGAAAGTTTCTCCAAAGAATATAAGTGCCTGCAAATAGGTACAAAAAAATTCTACATTGAATAATTTTTATATAGTGAGTAATATAGCAAGACATTTATAAAATACGGTAAATCATTTTCTTTGAATAAATAATCAAGATTTCTATACATTGTAATGCAAATGTGTTACTACATTACATCATATTTTTCAAGATTTTGTTCAACAAAGAAATTATTGATAAACAATTCAAACATCTCACCCATGAAGCTGGAATGTGGTGTTCTGATAACCAAAGACCAAAAAATAGGAAAGGTGTGCACATCAGCAGACCAAAAGCACAGACTAGGGGATCAGCACGGGGGTTAATTCGTTTATATCGTCTTGAGGCCTCGGCACCCATGGCTACTCCAATGAAGCCAGCAGCCACTGTGATGCCTCCAAATATGAAAGCAATGCTGAAAAAGATACTATCTAGGTGTAGAGGTTAATATTTACAAGTCTAATGGCCATTTATGATTTTTATATTATGATGAATTCTCTTTAATTTGGACCCCTCCTCCACACCATCCAAAATCCTTCATATGATGAAAAACCCTCCTGTGTTTTGAAATACAAAAAACTTTTTAAATTATATAAACCTCTTATGTCCTACTATTAAATTATCTTTTGTCATAGTTTATGATTTTAAACCCAATACATGTACAATAAAGCATGCTTATAACTGTCAGGGATGGATCATTTTGCTGTGTTATAAACATACTTCTGTTAAGTAAATAATAAATTTTGGAGTCACGGGAAATGAATCACTTCATTGTAGGCATCAATTTTATAAGTGTGTTTATAACCATGTTTTCCTGTGCTGGTTACCACATACAAAGTGTTGACATAATCACTTACTCTCCTTCATCTGCCTCCTGGCCCTGGGCCTTGATGGCATTGTACATGTAGGATGGAGCCCAGAGGGCCAGGGCCCCGGTCACAAAGGCTACACAGGTGAAGCCAAATGTTGACAGGACAAAACTCTTTCTACAATCAAAGTGCACAACATAAAATATTTACAGTTTATTGCTGGGTTTTTTTCCCCAATTATTATTGGGTATTAAAGAAATGCATCATCTAGTACAGGCTGCAAAGTCACCTTTGCCATGTGTCATTGGAAATGTACATGCTTTTTATGTAATTAACAAACTTGAATAAAGTTTCACTACTGTCAACATTGAATTCAATATTTAGCAATACAAGTAAAAAGAAATTATCATACGTTCTAGCTAATTCCTTAAGATCTTGTAGATATGATGAGTTATGTAAATGAGCTCCCCCTTCTGCATGGCCTCTTTGAGGCTCTCTCAGAACAATAAATATCAAAAATACACAGATAATTCCTAGGGCTGGAGTAAACTGCAAATAAAGCAAAGATATTATTGTTATTATATATTATAGCATTCAGACAACATTAGGTTTTTAAAGTCATATATAAAAAAACCTCGTTGTATTTTTTAATCATCAAAAATATAATATATACATTTCTAATGCTTTATAGCTTTAACACGTAATTAAGATAAGATTTTTTTTTCTTCATGTAACCTTCATTCAATGTGAATTTTTTTTTATATACTGTATACAGGCTTATTTTCGCCCCGTGTTATTTTCGCCCTTTTGCACTTGCGAACAATTTTGCCCCTTTTTAAATTCGCCCATTCATAGTTCTGTTTAAGAAATTATGCTGTGTAATTTAAATTAGCCCCGTTTTAAATTTGCCCGATCAAGAAGAGGGCAAAAGGGGCGAAAATAAAATGGGGGCGAAAATTTCCCTGTATACAGTAATGAACTGACTCTTTGAACAATTCATCTATAGAAATATACTTACTCTTAGTGCCCACTGCCATGCACCAAAGGCTTTGGCCAAATTTGCACCTACTACATAACCTAAACCACTGAAAAAAAAGTAATTTTACAAATTTTGTCAGGTTAAAAATCTCAAGTAATACAATGCTCACTTTGCTGATACAGAAAATAATTTATATTTATGCTAACAAGACGCTTTCAAGATTCAATTAACTTCTTAAAAAAATAACTGTAAACATATTATTAGTATATTTACTTGAATTTTGAAATTATATGTAACATTTACCAAGTTAACTTTACCAAATAAAATATAAATCATGAAATTAAGCACAACTAGTTCATTCAATTTGAAAACACCCATGCAGCAAAAATGTAATTTAATTCATGCAGGTTAATATGATTTAGGTTTAATCAGTAAACTAGTATCAGCCCAGACTGGTTATCACATCAAAATAAGTTAGAATATTAATAATATCAATAAAAATGTCCATTTATTAATAAGCACATGTCTAGATCCCAATACTTTAGCAATCTAAATTTTTAACTCCCACAAAATTTTGTTATAATTTTCATTTAGTGTGAAAAATTGTCCGAAAATTTTACTAAACATGTTAAACTTTGCTCCAGCTACAAAACTTTGGTCTTTGGTCAGCCATCCCAATTTTTTCAGTTAAGGAGAGCTACAAATCTGCAGCAACCGTTACCCAAAAAACTTCAATTATATAATATTAAATGTGAAAAGAAAAACATATTTTAAAAATCCTCTTTAATTCTAATCTCCATGTTAGCAAATTTAACAAAAAATAAAAAATCTTGTTATCCCCAGTCCTCCTGTTTTTTTTTTTTTTGTTTGTTTTTTTTCAAGGGAAATAAATCCTACCTTCCCACAGGGATGGCAAAATAAAATATCATCAGCATTCTTGTGCGAAGATCTTTCGCAAACAGATCTGCGATTATGGTGGGTGCAATGGTAGAATAGCTGGCCTCCCCTATACCCACTGCAGCCCTTATTAGAATGAATGCCCAGAAATGCTGCAACAAAATTGCAACTTTTAGACAGATGTGATTCAGGTCCCATGCTCTGTTTGAGCTTTAACCACATAGGATGTTATATATTGGGTTTTGAACTGCCAGGGGTGGCTGTGGATATTCAACATGCAATAAAAATCCGCTAAAAAAATTGAAACGTTAGTAAAACCTTAACTAAAGATAATATGCAAGAAAGAGGTAATGAATATAGGAGGTAGCAAAATCAAACTTAAATGGAAGCTTCATGGCCAATAAACTGAGACAAGGATAAACCACAAAACAGTCTAGCATTGTTTGCACATGATTAGTTGATTGGGCACAGCCAGTAAAACAGTTTCAAATTTAAATGTACTAAATGTACGTGTAAAATGTATTTTGTTTAAGGGAACTTTCTGGGTTAATACCTATTGTTTATTTACCCCAAATATCAAAACATAAGGTAATCTTGTCCATAAAATATATTCATACTTCTGTTACATTTACACAGTGATCAGCAAGGCTGCTAGAAAAAAATGAATTCAAAATAAATTTTTTTTTTTTTTTTTCAAACCAGGAATCTCTGATCAGACAGTAGCTCTAATGGTTTGTATTTATAACAAAGGAAGAGAAAAGTAGCAATTGGACTGAATAAAAATCCTTGGTTTAATTTCTTTTTGGGGCAAATTTTATAACTACATCAAACTAAAGTGTAGTGGGAGCAGCCTTTTGCAAGAATTTCTATTGCAAGGTTTCTATTTTAACAACCATGGCAACACTATTCATCAAAGTGAAATTCATAAATGTATCTCAATCAATGTAGCAATAATTTCCCTGATTAAATGAACCCCTTTTAGGAACACCTGTTAAAATTTCAACAGCTTCATAAAACAACTGTGGCACTCTATTTCTTAAAGGAAAAAAATCATTCCTCGATATCTAGAAGGGACAATTTTGACCTTTTTAAATGCACGTTAAATTAAGCAGAGTCATCAAAATGATAATTCAAAGGCTACATTGCCCACTCAATTAATATCCTCAAACAATGAGAGTGTTCAAAGAAAATTATTGTTTTAGTCTTAATAGCACAAGGAAGGTCAGATACACACACATACACACACAACACCCAAAAACAGGGTTCTACTAATCTGGTTCTTGTCCCCCAGTTGACCTACCTGCCCACTGGTATAGCAAAATAGAAGAACATTAACATCCTTGTTCTGGTCCCCTTGACAAACATGTCTGCTATAATTGTCGGGGCTATGGTGGAGTAACTAGCCTCCCCTATGCCTACTAAGCCCCGAATTATTAAAAATATCCAGAAATACTGTAACAATGAAAAAATAAAACAATTTATTAGTTTTCATATCATTATTCATATCTTCTATGGTGCCATGATGTGCTGAAAACAGAGTGAAATATGGTATAATGCTGCTACAATCTAAAATGAAAGTATTTTAACAAGTTCATTTAACCCTGAAAGAGGAGGCACATTGTTTTAAAAGTGACATTGTCAAATGAAGCAAACTGATGACTTTCTATCAAAGTGGGTTACTTGTTCCTATAAGGTTTTCCTTAATCCTGTCCGTACTTTGAAAAGGACATAATCCATGCCTCTCTATGGTATGCACTTTTCAAATTTGCAATACAATCAACTTCAAATTATCTTTTGTTTGTTTGTTTGTGTGTGTGTGTGTGTGTGTGTTTTTAATATCTGTACTAGGTAAAAATTTGTTTGGATTTATTTTTTATCTTTCTTTGGGAGACAGATGTCCTTCTTACAATCTCAAAGCAGGGGATGTTTGTCTCTGTGTGAAATTTGATAGTCTATTCACTGTTTTCATAGGATTTCATTATGAAGGAATATAACCCATATTTTTCTAGCCTATGTATAACAAACAAAACATTGGCAAGTGTTAATGTGTAAATGATAGAACTACATGTGTTCACAAAGAGTTCATATCAACAATCTTTCAGTCCAAGTTGGCATTATATTTTTATGTGAAATGAAATTCAGTAGAAAGGGGTAGACGAAAAGCATAACTGTAAAATATCCATTTTTAAAAAGGTGGAACGGTGTCTAAGTAAAAACCTGAAATTAAATTTCATCATGTCTTCTACAGTCAACCCAACAACCCCCACCCCATGGAATTTCAAAAGAAAATTATTAAACCCTCAAATGAATACTTACGTCTTTTCCAATGAAATTCCCTGACAGGGTAAGAAGTGACCACAGCGTGATTCCTCCTCCCATGATAAACTTCCTGTTATAGCGGTCACCTAGGTAACCAAATATTGGAGAGAAAATCATATAGCTTATAATAAACACTGTCTGTATAAGCCCTGCTTCTGAGTTTCCTATGCTATAGTAGTGCTGTATGTCCACCAATACACCTAAAATAGAATTAGAAGAAAAATAAGATAAACCAATTGAAAGCAAACATTATTTTTTTTCTTTTCCTTATATAATCCTTATCGTATTATCCTGTTTGTAATATGTTTTTTTTTCTCTCCACTTCAATGTTTAGTTATGGCAAAACAAGAATATATATTTCTATACATGTATTTCACTATTTCCAAAACCTTGACCTTTCCCCAAATTATCTTAGGTTTATAAGGTCAGGAAACAGCATAAACTCGTTTAGTACGAACACGGATAATGCAAATTTACGGATATAGCAAAGTTATCTTTGATCCCCAGCTATATAAATTTAACGAATTTTTTATATGGATTAACAAATTACAGATATCACATAGCGAAGTAATTTCACAGGTCCATACGACTTCATTATAACCGAGTTTTACTGTAGTACAATAATGTAAGAATTCTGTACCTTTGACCTTGACTTGCCAAAATAGCATGATTCTCTAAAGCTCTTGATTTCAAAATCATGATCAAATAAGAAATTTTCTTGTTTTACTTTTGTACAATAAAATTTTTGCATCTTTTTTTATTTTGTATTTTGTGATAACAATATAAAAATTCCAGGTACACAAGTTCAATAATTTTAGTACTTTTACAAATTTTATCACTGTGACAAAAATATTCAATAGTTTTAGAAATAAACTGTCATCAAATTATGTCCTGACAGACAGCAAAGCAGACAAAGAAATTTTTAAACCCCTCTTAAACTTTCTTTGGTGTTTAAAAGAAAGAAAAAACTAAAATAATTTACACAGTTTGAACTGTTTTTAGGTATTATAGTTATTAAAAAAGTAGTTTCCCTGTTGTAAAATGAGCTCAGTTTCCTTGTAGGGTTGTACACCTCACATATTTCATGAAATTCATTTTTTATCCATGTAATTGAGGTTTTTATTTTCTTCACAAAGATGAAAAATTAAAATGCAAATTTAATATGGAAATGGTAATTCCTTCATTTAACATTACAGGAGCTTAAGTGAACATAAATTCATACATATGGAGATTAGGCAAAATGTTAATTATTACACATAATTAGCACTGGTTACCTTTCAGCCAAATGTCATACAAGAAATATTTAATTTGTAAGGAATATTTTGCCCTTCTGAAATAAAAAAAAAAGGGGGGAAATGGTGTAAAAGATTGAACTCAGAATATGTAAAACTGCTTAATGCACATAAAATGATGTTATGGCATATTCTACATCATTCTTTCACAACTGGCAGTTTTTCTCTGCTTCCAAGTCCTTATTTCTGATCCCCTTCCTTAAGACAAAACAAGTTTTTTTCTGAGCTTTCTTGCTTGCTTAAATTCACGAATCCTATGATAAACATACTGAATGTTCTTATGTAAAAGCATTCATACATACATGCTGTGACATCGTACAAATATTTTGTTTTAAAAGAATTAACTCCAAGTTTTTGGAATCTGGACTTTAAAACATTATTAAAGTTTATATATCCGACATAATCAAAGTAAGTCTAAGTATACTTGATCACTTTTCAATGACAATGAGGAAACATAAGAATACCGCTTGTTAAATTGCCCCGTGCACATGACAACAAACCTGCTATGGTAAATCTGTCCATATAGTTGAGTAGATTAATAAACAATAACACAAACACCATAAAATAAGCTCTGGGTTTGGAGATGCTGTCGTCCGCAGTGACCACGACAACTCCGGGGGTCCCCACGTGAGTATCTGCTCCTTCATTGTTGCGGACAATCGGAGATGTGTCTGAAATATCAACAGGCATATCGTCTAACTGAACTGTGTCGTCGAATGGCGGAAGTATACGACTCATCTGTAAACATTTCAGAGATAATCGGTCAAAAACATTGAAAGCGACTCAGTGTCCTGTGATTCCTCAAAGTGTCTCTTGAATATTTTGTACTTTGAACCCGATCCTATTGCGACAACAGCTGCAGTAATTATGTACAATATAGCACATACTTGTGCCACTGCTATGAAATCACCGAATGAATTAATGTTGTTACCTATTGTTACTTATGAATTTATTAACCGGAGGTGGAATAGCATTGAGATAGAGATTTTGCAGACATTAGAATTAGAAATCAACAGAGGTGGGGTAAAGTTTTTTTTTTCACGCACGCGTACTTGTGTATAAATAAACTATGCTTAACAAATGCAAAATTTTAACCTTTAAGTTTCTTCCCCATTGTAGTTTTTCTACCCACACTCATCCTAACTAGGCAAAGATCTCACCATCAGGTGTCGCCAGTGCCATTTTGAACTGTGCAACAAAACAGGAAGTGGTATTCGAAATGAATTCTTGGTAACTGTGATCAGATGTACATGTATTAAACAATGTATAATTTAATTTACAGCGTTTAAAATTATCAAACTAACTAGGTGGTGTTTTATTCGACGAATTTTAAAACACAATACTATACCTAAATATTGTATAACATTTTAAATTTTTAAACTTTTTTTTCTTGTATGCAAGTCTTAGCTAAGAATAAAATTCAGAACTTTGCATTTTTTTCTTTTACTACATCTTGTGAAAGCGAGGGGACATTAAACTCATTTGTCTGTCAGTTTCAGGCACATAGCATCAGAGGGTGGGGGTGGATGGGTGTTTTTTTTTGGGGGGGGGGGGGGGGGGCTGACCATCCCCGTTTTTCACGACATTAGTTTTTCTATTCATTGAAAGTCCAGTGCCCCCCTTTTTGGTAGCAGTATGGTCAAACAAGCTTAATATATGGGTTATGTAATGTTTGTGTAATAAAGGTACAAAAAGATGGTTGATCTTAACGTTACACCTTATTTTCAACAACAACAACAACAACAAAACTTTCGTGATTAATGTTGAATGACATATCAATGAGTGCTCATATTTGACAACAATCATTTTGTTTCAATTCACTAAATGGTTTTTAATTACTATCTAGATAAAAAATGTTTGTGTCTATATAAGAAAAAATTAGCGAAAAACTATATATTCTACTTGGTGAGACTATGTCAAATTTTTCAGCTTTTTCTGCATTTATTATATATATTAGCACAACGACCGCACTCTAAAGTCTCGCAATAATAAACTCTAGTGACCCAATGAGTTCTGTAAATCACCCAAACTTCAACGATTGACAGTTTCGTGGAGGATCTAGGGGGGGGGGGGGGGGGGGGGAAGAGAGATAATGAAAGGAGTTGTGCAAACACATAATACTATCTATCTTTCCCTGATTCCCGTTAGGTCATTAGACTTAAGTTTAAAAAATACAGTTTTCCGTGTTTGAAGTATAACGTTTGAAAACGTTGAACTTATGACACTTTCATATACTATATATGAAATGCACATATTTTAATTTATTAAGATATATTTTTGGATTAATTGCAAAGATTAGAGGGGATGTTCCAATCGATTTCAGTATAGGAAGAGAGTTGTCTTTGGAGATGCAGATCATGATACTGTAATACTGAAACCATGCTTTAGTAAAACTTCAATAGAGCCACAAATGTACATGTACTGTAAAAGCAACTCCAAGCTAATGGATATAGAAAGTGATACATTTATTAATTTCAATACTGTTATACATGTATATATATAGTTATACTTACGTAAGAAAGCGAAAATTCTCATTTTTAAAATTACAAATGTAGTTGCTAAGGTTCACTTAATTGTAAAGTAGATAGATAATCTTCTTACTTTACATCTTTGATACCATTACTTTATTCCGGATGCCGCTTCACTTCCCTTTTTCATGACATTTCCTCTGTTTTTTACTTCATATAAATTTTTTTTTATTATATACGAGTACATATATATTCATGTATGCGTATAATATCATAAAGTTCACCTATTTTATCTTTTTCATCTTGCATGGATATTAATATTATTTAAATGCAGATATTTGAAAATGAATTATTTAAAAAAGCTCATTGTTGGTAAATTTAACAATTTTTCGATCTGGGACGTTGCTACAGGCGTAGTTCCAGGAATTGAAGTTGCCAAATCCACTTATGTATTATTACAAAATGAAATATGTTCGAATCAAATCAAGCTATAACTTTAATGAAGAAGAAGAATTAAACAATGACGAGGTCTGTTGGTGGTTAAAGCCCCCAGCGGGTCCAGGGCAGCGCGCTCAGCGGCTGATAGGGGCCCGGGGGTGAAAATGGATTTCAAGATTTAGTAAGCATGTGAAAAAAGTGTATTTGACTCTTTTTATTTTATTTAAGGTCTTTTATTGGGAGAGATTTCAGAATCTCGGGAATTTCAGGTATCTTTTCAGTTCATAATAAAATATTGAAGTTGGAGAAAAATTCTTTTGAAATGCATTCAAAATGAAAAGACTCTAAGATTTAAATTATAAAATAAAATTAATGTAAAGTTTCTGAAGAAAAATATTAATTAACGTTTAAAACTGATGCCAAAAAAATTATAATGATCGAGTCCTACATTATAAATTTTACTGTGCGTGGTTCTGTGATATTTCATACGTTAGGTCTATAATTAATGATCTTCATCGATGGAGAAAATGAAATTTATTTATTTATTATCTTTTTTGTGTAAATTCCTTATTAGATATGTTTTTTTTTTCTTGAAAAAAAAAATAGTGTAGGCTCATGTCTGCAATGCTTAAGATTTCAGCTGTTAATTTAGCAGCTATACACTACTAGGCCAACTTGTAAACTCAATATTTCACCAATAATGTGTGCATATAGATTTGTTGTTCAAAAATTGTTAAATTGCAATAAGGAAGGCTCATTTTCTTTACAAGAATTATGGAAAGTTCTCTATTGTCTATAGCAATTTTTTTTATCGAAAAAAAAAAAATTAAAGCCAACAAGTACTGAGTATGCCCATATTTGGATAAATATATGCTAATGCGCATGCGCTAATAATATCAACATAAAAGAAAATGGCGACAAGACCGCAGAAGTGGTAAAAATTATGGCAACACAAAAGCCAGGAGAATGGGTTCAGTCGTTGATTCAGCGATTTGACGCCCAGGTAATATCAATATTTACTCATTGTCAAAAATCATTTTGTATGCTGCCTCCTTGTCGACAAGAAGCTTCGTGATGTTTCCAGCATGAAATTTTATGAATGAACGTCTGACTCCACTTGACGTTGAATTTGCATTTTGCCAAGGATCGGAGAGATGCTTCTCATTGATAATTGTTGAGCAAAATAATTTTAACAGTTATACATTCTGTCATATGTTTATTTGTAAAAAAGAATTATGTGTTATTGTCTTAATTGTTTCGGCGTGTAATTATGATAAATTATGAATTAAAGCTAAGGTGCGTATGCGTGGGAGTTAGTGGGATTGTGAGTCTGCATATATTTAATCGCAGGAAGTTTACATGAATGAAAACTACTCGACTGTAAAGAATGAAAAATGGCTCTTTGAATAGCAGTCGTGAAATAATGAATACACATATTATGGATTTCAAATGATAAAAGTCATTTATGTTTTCTAATAAGTCATTAAAAATCACATTTAAAGAGATGGTTCAGCATTATGTATAGTGTCTAGTCAGGGCTAGTGATTTGTATTAAATGTTTGTTAATAAGGTGAAAAATAAATTAATGAAATCTTTCTACTTATTTTCTTTCTGGATACATGATTTAAACTTTTTGAAAGTGTTTTTTAAAAGACAACCTCATTACTTGTGTATAAAACCAGAGACATTAATAACAGATATTAGCAATTGTTTGAAGTCTCATGCGATCTCACGTTCCCTATTGTTTAATTTTTTAAATCTTGGCCATATTGTCGCAGTTTTGCCTTCTGTTGATCATTAACCTCTTTTATTTGCCTATTATTTTATTTTAATTTACAAATCATACACCAAAATATGGTATAATTAATATTAATTTTACTTAAGACTGGAATACAAGACCAAAAAAAAGAGTTGAGTTATTCTTAGGATAGACCAGGACCATCAAATATTTCGGTAAACAAACATGCTAATGGCAGAGTTGGGAATCTCTGTTATTTATCATGTTTATGTCTCTGATAAAACTAAATAAATGATAGTATAATTATGTTGATTCAAGCCTATGTAGTATAATTTCAGTTTTAACTGTATATGAGAAAATGTTCTCAGATTCACAAAATGTAGATTTTTTCCAATTCGAATGATGTTTGAAATGCAGTAATTTTGAATGATGTGTGTTTGTCAAACGTAGTAAACATTTTACTTTTAAACTCTGTTTTTAACCTTGACCTATCCTTTTCTATAATTACAACTAAAAGTACCTATGATGATTAAAGCAGTAGTTATTGCCACCATGATAGAAGGAAATGTTTGAAAATATAGGTCATTTCATGAACTATAATTGCTTACATTAATATTTTACTTTTTTTTTTAACCAACATCCAGAGTTGTGGAAAACAGCCATTTATACTTGCAAACTGACTAAAATTGCTTGTAACAAGTAAAAATACCATCAATGTCAGTCCCAATGACCTGCCCTTTTTTTGGTTAGTTTTAAATTTTCCTGTTATCACTGTCCCACTTTCCAGTTTCCAGCTCAATTTGCGTATAATATCAATTGCACAATATCTCTTCAGACCGGCTTGTTTTGTCTTCTTGCCAGTCCAAATGACTGGCTATTGGAAAAAGTTTTTCACAACTCTGAACATCAGGCAATAAATCTTATTGATGATGAAATGTACCTGCTTATGCTTTTATTATCTTGATGAAATAAAGAATGATGTTAAAGGAAAGCTTATTTAGTGAGTAAATATATTCAATATTTATGTTTGGGCTGCATGAGTATAGTCTGTGAATAAATTTTGTACTGCAAGATACTGCGAAATATTTTTGCGATATTTTGAATAACAGTTTATAAATAAGACAATTCTTTTATTTTATTAATCTCCATTTATAATTATAATGAATACAACTAGTAAAGAATAAATAACTTGTAACAAAATTTTTGTTGTTGATTTTTAACTAGTTTTTCAAAGAAACATACAAAAGCACCTTACTGTTTGGCACAACGGAGAAGGTTAATTTAACACCTTAAATTTTGTATTTTATTTAAGAAATCTCAGGTAAGCCAGATCATTTTGCCAGAATATCGGTTCCAAAGAACATATCACAATGCAATTTTTGTCAAAGAACCCCTGGAAGTTATATTGGAAAATGTATATTGTTGCCCAGCCAAAAGTATAATCAGGATATAACATTTCATTTTGTAGATCTGTTTCACTGATAAAAATCTGATTTGAATATTTAGTTGAACAGACAAAAGTTAAAAGATGGAGAAAGAAATTGTCTATTTTACTAACACAACTTTTTCCTTTTCAGTTGCCCATCAAGACTGGACTACATACAACACAATCAATACAGAATGTGGAGCAAAATAAAGAATGTCTTATAAGTGTGTCCAAGCACAAATTCTCCTTAGTAATCAATGGGTTGACAAAAATCCTGCAGAATGTCTCGAGCATGGTAAGTCATCTTCCTCCATTACCCCTCACCCACCCTCACCCCACCCTCATCCCTATCATATGTCAGATTATAACATACAGATGTATCTTAGTTTAAATAGTGTCATAACAGGCAAAAATGAAGGAAAGAAATATGCCATTTTGGTGAAATGTGTGATTTGTTTTATTGATTCCTTGATCCACCCACAAAAGTGATCTTTAAGATTAACTGGTTTATTTTGTGCATTTGTTGAACAATTGAACATGGTACAAGCTGAGTGTAAATTCTTCATTTATTTTTTATTTATTTATTTTTTTGTAGTCATACTTTTAAACCAGGAAATTTTTTTAGCAAAACTATGTCCTGTGATCAAAATGCATATATGCTCTTTATTAAAAAACACAATTGTCTACTGTTGATGTAAACTAGTGTAAGAATTGTTCAATATATATTTTGATTACCAGCATTACACAATTGTCATTATTTTCATGTGATGGGTTTTCTGTGGATCATAGCAGGTGAATGAAAGCAAACAACACAGTAAAGCTGTATGTAAATTAGCACATAGCAAATCTTTATCAATTAAGCACATTACAAAGCTATATAGGAAATTAGCAAACAGCAAATCTTTATCAATTAAGCACATGGCAAAGCATTATAGCAAATAAGAACATAGCAAATCTGTATCAGTTAAGCACATGGTAAAGCTATATAGCAAATTAGCAAATCTGTATCAGTTAAGCACATGGTAAAGCTATATAGCAAATTAGCAAACAGCAAATCTGTATCAGTTAAGCACATGACAAAGCATTATAGCAAATAAGAACATAGCAAATCTGTATCAGTTAAGCACATGGCAAAGCCATATAGCAAATTAGCATGCAGCAAAGCATTTCAAATCAGCACACAGAAAAACTGTAAAAAAAATTAGCAATATCAAGGCTGTATCAAATTAGCACACAGCAAAACTGTTTAGCAGACACTCATTAAACACTTGGGCAGGTTTTGAATGAGGTAGGAATGTTTAATTGATAGGATCTCTTCAACGGAAATGCAGTGTAAACTTAGAGCTATGTTCAGTGGGTTTTTTTTTTTATTATTGAATGAATGCCAAATCATTTGATATCATCACTTTTCACAACAGAATCTATTTTGTGATGCAGAAGAGCAAAATAAAACTGATGAATACAGTGATATAACATTGTTTATATATGGTGGCAATGCATATTTTGCACAATGTCATTAAGATTTTACTTTATTGTGTTCTTTAAATTATGTTGCATTAAGTTTTTTGAGTAGGGGTGAATGGGGGTGAATTAAATGGACTGGCTAGGTTTAGTTCAGGACTCCCTGGTCTGGGGCTAAAGAATTTTTAATCTGGGCTAGGGCAGCATTGTGGAGGACATTTGCCTCAGTGTTTTCTTTATGCATAACAAAAGTCATTCATAGTCGGGCTGGTTTACTTGACATGGTTGTGCATCCGAGTTCTGTCATTTCTTGTTTTGTTAAGTTGTTTCACTATGTAAACAAAATATGTCTATTACACTGTATTTTAATGATTTTTGGGATAGTCTTTTTAAAATCTAATGACACAATGGGACAATGGAGTCACTTAGTTGACCAGTAAAATTTCAAGGCAATAGCCTTAGCCTAAGTGACCAGTGAAAAAAAAAAAAATTCTAGCCCAGTTAAGAATATAAATCTCTTCCGTTTGAATGCATATTTAAGATTAATTCTCTTGAATGTATCAGCAAGAAATTTTGGAACAAATTAGAAGGCAGAGAAAATGGTGTTTATAAATTCCTTTCCATACTTTGTAATTTCACTAATATATATGATGTAGACAGAAAGAAGATAGATAAATCCCAGATACAATTGTATATATATATAACAGATAACAACACTGTATTTACTTACAAGATTTCTTCTCATTTTTTACTGCCATAAGTTCCACTGTTGAAGGACTTTTTTGACTTGCTAATCCATTTTCACCATTTTCATTTGATTCCATATTTTTCCACGTGGGTATGAGAATAACCCTTGTTTAGCGCGGTGAGGGGAAATTTATCGATTCAGGCATGTTTGGAGTAGTCTCGATACATGTACCAGAATTTACGTTTGGGCCGGACGTGAGGCTTTAGAAGGGGGATAAATTGTGACTTTTGTACCAGTTGTACAACTGGCAAGATAACACACTTTATATTGATAATCACTAGGTCTTGTCATGAGGTGATATTGGTCACGGATGGCTGATTAGTTTTAGGCTTCTTTGTTTTTTGGCTTTGGGCATACAAGGATGCAAATAATATTAATATGCATTTTAGCTATTTGTATATATTGCCTATTAATAAGAATCAATTGAGTTAGCTTTGGCCTTTTGGATCATGTAATTAAAAATTACATATGTGGAGTAAATCTCCACTCTTCCTTGTATACATTGAGAAAAAAACTGAATTGTTTACAAAATGTTTTTTGTACAACCATAATCTGGTAACCTTTCATTTTGTGTACCATTTGCACATTACAAGCTGTGACCTAGTTTTGTATTACTATCAAAGACTGATAAGTTTTATGAATGGAATGGTTATAATTTAAAGTCCAAATGTAGGTCAGACAACCCAAACATGCTTTATTTATAGAAAACCCATTAACCTACAATACCAAAGAGTCTTTGAGCAGTCAAGCATATGATCAGCTTATGCCTAGTCATGATGAATTGTTTATTTTGCACATCTTAGAACATTTTTCCTTTTAATCAGTATTTATCATAACACAGTAGATTTATAATAGTAATCAGTTTACAGGAATCTATATTTAATGATTATTGTGCAGATTGATGATTCCTTTAAGAAATAAATTTATACTTTGAAAATTTGTGAGAAAATAAAGTCTATTTGTAAAAAATAATTTAGAAAAAAAATTATAGAAATGTAAAATACTCTATGTTTATTTAATAGCAGAAAGAAAATACAGAAACTGCATTTTTTCTCAATATTTAATAAAAACTCTGACTGTCATGTCTTTTTTCTCTGTTTCTGAACATTTTAAAAATCTAGTTATCTCTTTTGAAAAGATTTTGGACTGCCCTTAACTTTGACCTTTTTCAAACTTTCGAATTACCTCGGTATTTTTTATTTTTGGTGGTCAAATTAAGGTCCTGATAGTGAAATTACAAATACATATTGTCACAATAGCAGTAGGAATTGAATTCTGTTTGCATCATTGTTGGCAGAAATATATATAATTTGCTCTGAGATATATATTTTGGTGTATCTTAATAAGCAGTTATTACTGTTTTATTTTATTTTGTTTTATAGCGTATCCACCCTGAGGCAGAAAGAAATTATCATGAATCACAACTCATCATTTTGGACTCCTTAGAACAGGTTCTGAATTCTGTAAGTGAAAATCTCAGGGTCAGGGAAAGTATGCTATATTGAGTTGTCCAGCAAAAGGGGGTTTGAAATAATAATGAACAAGAATGATTCAGTAAGAATGATTAAGTCCAAATAATTCAAGTCATTTAATTCATATTTGTATTGAATTTAATACATATTTAATATGAATTACTGTACAAATTTAATTTTCTACTCCTCTGCAGCAACCAAAGGACACCTCACGTCTAGATGAGGCAATTTATGTTAAACTCCTCCTTCCAGAGATATGTAAGGTAATGTCTCATTTCAGTCTTTTAATTGCGTACATATGTCTTCCAAACCTGACCATGAAACATGGCATGAAATTGATTTCGCTGTACAGTATACTTGAATTCAAACATCATCATAGCTCTTTTCAAAGAATTTTTTTTTTCTGCAGTAGCAACATTATTTTTGTAGCCTTAACACATTTCTGTGTCTTCTCCAGAACCACAATGCCATTTCAATCAAATTTTGCACAAATACCAAGTTTGTTACATGAAAGGCCATGCTCCCTTTAAAGGGAGAAAATTTTGAAAGGAGAAAAATATTTCAAGATCACTGGACCAGAAAAAAATTAAATTTAAGAATTTATGTGAAATGTTTATGACAAAACGCAGATTAATATTAGTTAAGATAATGTTATGTCTCTCTCTTTTCAGTTCCTGAATCAACCTACAGACAACCCTAACCCACTGGTTCTACAGCTGAAGAACTTGGCCTCCAAAGTTCTGTTTGCCCTCAGCCAGAATAACTTCACAGCTGTCTTCAACAGAATCTCCGCAAAGTAAGTCTATGTATCTGCCATGCCTGAATCTGATTTTTATAATGAATTTTGTGTTAAAAATTCAGTAGCAAATTTAGGAAGCAAAGGTTGCTTTTGACAGGAAGAAAGAAAAATGTCCTGGACTCAATTTGAACCAATTTTGACTTTTTTAAGTAATTGGTTATAGTGGGATGTAATCTTTTGTTGTTTACTAGGTTATCTAACCTCCCTAGTGCCGATGGTGACCAATCAGATCTGTCAGACCTGGAGCTTATCCAGCATATAAATGTAGACATCCACAGACTTATCAAACTTCTTAATGGTAAGATATCAGGAAATTGGAGTTATCAATTTTATTTTAATTTGTGCATATATCTTTGCCTTCTCATTAATAAGACGTCAGATACTTGTAGAGATGTCAATAGATATCTCTTATTCCAGTATTGGTATCCAGGCAAATAAATCTAAGATATCTAGTTCTTGTACAGATACAATGGTAGTCAATTAAGGCATGTCCAAAAAAATATAATACACATATATATATTTGTGCATATTGTTTTATTTCCAGAGGTGGTGTGTAAATTTAAGCCCATTAAGAAACAGGTGTTTCAGACATTGGCCAACAACTTAGAAAAGGTGAGATTCTAAATGGTCAACAGCAATTTGAAATCTTATTTTTAAGCATTTGGAAGAAATTTAAATGAAAGCTGTGATGCATGTATATTTCATCAGAAGAGTACTTACCGTTGTATTAAGTATGGTTTTTGATGTCAGCGTTTATTTCTATGTTAGGCAATATGGAATTGGATGGACAATTACCCTGAAGAATTTACAGACTTGCAGAAACGGCCAAATGAAGAATTGCAAGGTAGATAACTGGAAAAGCATGATTTACATTATATAGATGTGTTGAATAGAACTGCTGTTGGGATAATATAATGATCAGTTTAAAAAGTAAAAGAAAATATACAATTATTTTAAACATAATTTTTTGATTATGATTTATTTTTATTAACATAAAATGTTTAACAGTTGGGAAAGATAAAGCATTTATATATGGACAAAATGCCCAGAATTCATGCTCCTAAAAAAACCAATGTAGATTAATCCAGAAAGATAAATTCATTGATTCATATTAATTTTTTTTCCTGATGACAGAGTGTTCAGACAAATTGTTTGAGCATTTTAACACGAGTTGTATGGAGTCCCGGAAGAGGACGGCGGCTGTCTGGCCCTTACAGATGATGCTGCTCGTCATGTCACCGGTAAGTCAAGATTTAATTTGACTTTGTTCTTCAAGATTTTTATAATAGTTTCTCAGAATTAATAAATTTATATCTCTATGAATAATAAACACATTTTGAGGATAAATGCTACTAGTGGATCATTTTTCTTCTTATCTAGAAAATCTTGGAAGAAATAAGCAATGCAGATGCAGGTGCTCCTTGTTCACAACAAATTATGAAAAAGGTAAGTAAAATTTCAAATATTCATCTAGACGGAATACTTAAAAGCTTGTTTATGGATGTGATAATTTCTTTTTCAGAAAATGTTCATTGATGAGGTGAAGAAAGCTATTGCCTCCCATCATGGAGGCTCGAAGCAGATGATAGAGGGCGCTGCCATTACCTGTGTCCGACTGTGTAAAGCCTCCACCTACATCAGCATCAATGACCGCCTAAATGTCCTCTTCTCTTTTGTACAGTCCATCATTAATGATCTAAAGGTAAGTCATTTTACTTTACATAAAAAATCATTGAATAGAATTCAAATAATTCTATAAAATAAATGAAACTTTTAAGTGTAGATAAAGGATATAAATTTTCATTGTTTAAGTTTGATTACTGGACAGATTTTTTTTTATTTCATATTTTTCAGAATCTTCTTTTCACACCACCACCCACCAAAGCTTTCTCCCGGGGGCAGGGCATTGTGGGACAGGATTTGGATTTATACATAGATTGCTTTGTGTCCTGTTTTAGAATTACACCGCATAATAACGATGTTCTGAAGATCTGTCTGAATCCACACTCCCCTCCCATCTATCACTTTGTACTGGTCAATGCACTGCACAGAATTATCACCCAGGTAAGGTTTACATATAAACTGGTTAACATCTGGTATTCTGAAGCAGTGGTTAAGTGGCTAGGAAGGATGAAATGACTTACAATGAAGCGCATTGAAGTGGTAAAATTTTCCGTTTGGATGGAACGTTTTGAGCTATCTTAAGACACGCCCATTTCTTTAGAAAGGAAAAATCGGTCAAATGATTCAATCGAATACCTGTAGAACAGGTATTCCAAAAATATAATAGCCAATCAAATTGACGGTCCACATAAACAGCGAGTAAGCACGTGTTCGACTGATACATGTGTTATGCTAACTCCAATAAACATGATAAAATCATAATTATGTACAAATTCGTTGCAATGCGTGTTTTACAAAAGCGGGGAGTCTTTATATAGTTGTTTCTTATTTAAAAATCTTCAATTTAGTGTAACTCATGTTGCTTGTCGCGGAAAGTGGGGTGTCCTAAAACATTACGACGAATATATCTCTTTCGTTTCTAAAGAAATGGGAGTGTCGTTATGTTATAAATGACGGTCAAAACATGACTCAGAACGTTTCATCCAAATGGAAAATTTTACCACTTCAATGCGCTTCATTGTAATGTTCTAAGATGAAGTTGTGTTATGCGGGAAAATACTTAAAAGTTCTAAGATGATCTGTTTTATGAACTTGTGAAAAGATGTATTTTGAAGTAGAGTCATTATTAGATAAGTATTTTATGGCAAGTGATTAGTTGAGAGACATACATATAACATACACCAGCCACTTAAAAGTATTATGTTGTTTTCCTTATGAGCATTTCTGTAAACAAGTAACGAAATTGGATATATGATTTTAGCAAAGACTGCCCTGGTGGCCCAGTATCAATATCATATATGGTAAAGCAGCCGAGCTTCGCAGTATGTTCACAGACACCCTGAATAAAGTGACCCAGGGTATGGCCACCAACCCCACCCCCAAGGTCACGGGGAGCAGCATCCCCTATGTCAGTATAGCGGTAAGTCTGTAATCATTTCATATTTCTCCCACCTAGGATATATAAATTGATGCTTACAGCAAAGTGATTTTTATTTCCTGTTGCTTTAAAAATTATGGAGAACCTTACAGATATAATGAATTAGGTTTATAAGGAAGGAAAATTGCCCAGTCCTGGCACTTCACAATAAGTGTGTTTTACTATGCATGTTGGAGTTCAATCATAGCTTGATAACTTGGAAAAACTGTTTTTTCCTTCAGAACTTTACCAAGATGACCCTGTACAAACTGAGTAAGGCTACAGATGAGAACATGACGACCTACCGCTACCTGCTACTGTGGATTGTGAGACTCATTCATGCTGACCCCTACCTCATGTTACATGTGAGTCAGAAGCTTATCATTTGTACAGGGAGGGTTTTATTGTGGACAGGAATAATCCACACAAAATTAGATGATGATTAATTCTGTAGCATTTGTGATAATAATATTGTAACATAGTTATATACCTATCTTATGGAAAGGAAAAGCTGTATATAGTGGAATATTCCAATGCTTTAGTTGATTGATCTGTAGTTTTGTAATACATTGATACAATGTACTTTTGGCTAAATTCACCAATCATTGTTAACCTATTGATTTTGGGCTGTGTTTTCTTTTGAATCTGTTAATTTGTATCAAACTTGTTCTGGTGTAACTTGAAGGTTCCATTTGTAGAATCAGGGTAAGCCAGGTCATGAGATTCAGAGCAGTACCCTGGAGTTGATGAATGGACTGGTCTCTCTGGTTCATCAGCAGTGTATGCCAGATGTGGCTCAAGAAGCTATGGAGGTACGGAAGAGTTATGTTTAGCTGCAGGCTTTTGGGATATAATAATAACTTTTGAAATACAAATTTCAGTAAAATTGCATTATGTGATGGACTAGGACTGAAATATTGTTTTAGGAAAGGGAAATTTTAGTAAAATGATTTACAGGATTTGCCAAAAGTGAGCTGTTCTGATGCACTTGAACAGATTCTCACATGATGAATGCTATTGTATTTTTCAGTCACATTTTGTGTGTACATTTGCTACTGAAAACAAGTTTCACAGAAAGATATAAACTACAGTATTTGTATCAAATTTTTGAAATAAGATTGTCCCTTTCCAGGCCTTGCTCTGCTTACATCAACCCCAGAATATTGAGTTGTGGAATCCGGAGTCGCCCATTAACACATTCTGGGATGTCAGGTGAGTAAGAAATGTGAATTTTGGCATTTGTGTCATGGTGTATTGTTTTGAAAGAAGGTTTAAGAAAATTAATTTAAGAAGTACAGAAAGATATTTTTACACATGGTTTTTGTCTTTGTTTTGTCCATAATTTACATGTAGGTACAGGTAAATTGTACTTAATACTTTTTGCATATTGTTTAACTCAGCTAGATTTTCAGGTCCATGAGCTTGAACAAGTATGAATAAGTAAGCATTTGATTCTAATTGTAGTTCACAAGTACTGTTCTCCATATCTCAGAAGTTGATTCAGAGACAGCTGGTAAACTATACAGAGATCCTGAAGTGGCTGCGAGATATCCTGGTGTGTAGGAACACCTTCCTCCAGAAACACAGTGCTAACGCAAACCTTGGCAACAACAAGACCATCTGTATCCACATCAAATTAGAGGTGGGCCATAGAATTCTAATAATAAAGATAATCTTGTAAATATAAAATTCAAATATTTGTGCTTCATCTTTTCTGAATTCTAATGTGTCTATATTGGAAAGCAGTGTCACCTTTATAATTAAATAAATAAATATTCACATTTCAACTTTATCTACATGTATGGAATGTGTTTTGTAATAGGTATAACTTCCATTGTGCTGAAATATACACTGTATATGTATAAAAGGTTACTTCAATTTTGATTTCAGGTTGTATTTTTTATGTACCTGTGGAGTATTGACATTGACGCTGTGTTGACGGGCATGTCGTGTTTTCACCTTCTGTGTGAGGAAGCAGACATTAGATGTGGCTCAGACGAGATGGCAGTCACTCAGATTCTCCCCAACTACAATGTGTATGCCGACATTGCTCAGGCCAGCACTGTATTAACAACAGGTAATAGTCAGATTCTCCCTAACTACAATGTGTATGCTCAGCGCTGTATGAACAACAGGTAATAGACTAATTAAAAATAAGTCAACCATACTTCCTTGTGAATTGTGTGGGTGTTTGGTTTGGCATGAGAGAATGTTTTCAGTTTTACAGTGAAGCTTGTATTTTTCTTTAGGCGTGAATAATTCGTTGTACTCCCAAAAATTAAGTTCTTGTGTCTTTTTAGGGAGAGCTGCGTTACAAAAGCGTATCATGGCATTATTAAGAAAGATAGACCAATACACATCAGGAAACTCACAGGTAAAGTATTCAGCTTCACAAATCCATTATTTTGACAAAGTAACATATCAAATCTATTGAAAAAAATAAATTTGAAATTTTTTTTCAAATTTAGGTATCAAAAGTTTTGTACATAAGATTTTTGTCTGCTTAAACTTCACTAATAGTATATTTATACTGTGAATAGGCCTGGGATGACACATTCAGGAACTGGGAAGTTATCACACAGTACTTAGAGAATTATCCCAAGGATGCAAAAGTAAAGGCGGACTCAGAAATTCCAACAGGCCTGGGAGATACCATAAGGAAGAGAAAACCACCACATCACGCAAACACAGAACATGAGCTAGAGGTCTGTCTTCATATCTTGTGTTTTATCTTTGTATTACAAGATTGTGCATAAATCCAGTTCTAAAAAGATGCATGTAGTTTTATATATTCATATTATTTCTTGGGAAAACATGTTCATAGGAAAAGGTCAAATTTGCGCTCTTGTATGATTGGCTCTGTACGACTACATGTATGTTAACAATTTTGCTGTTTAGATTAAAAAGTTGGAAATATCTATGTCATTGAAACTTCTGACATTTCAGGACCAGTTGAATGAGTGGGCCAACATGACAGGATTTTTATGTGCTTTAGGAGGTGTACGACTACAAAACAGGCCACATAGAATGTAGGTAGCAACATGGAGGATCATCCAAACTGGATGTCAAATAAGTAGAAAGAATGAGTAAAGAGGGTGTTCCACTAATTAAGAAATACACATAAGAAAATTATTTAATGTTTCAATGTTGTTTTTAAATGATTTTAAATGAAGGAATGAATTTCTTTAACAGAAGCGGAGGGCCGTCCATAGCATCAGGGCTTGATTCTCGCAAGAGCAGCTTGATGCAGAGTTATGATACTCAATACTGTCCTGTCACACAGTAAGTTGACAAATCTGCTATCCAGGAATCCGTCAAGTTTCATACATTTTTACAAATCTTGATGCAAATTATTATTATTATTTTTTTTTTAAACAGATTTTTGTCATGTAGAAGTAAGTCAGTATGATGGCACATCATTTTTCTTCTTGTAGATTTATCAGTAACATGCTGAAATTGTTGGTCTGTCAGAATGAGAAGTTTGGAGCTCAGATTCAGAAACATGTAAAGGAGTTGGTAGGACATGAGTTAAATCCGGCCCTTTATCCCATTCTGTTCGACCAAATCAAAGTCTCAGTGGACAAGTTCTTTGATCCTTCTGGTCAGGTAAGGAAATTTAATTTTCAAGCTTAAGCTGTAATGGAAAACTGGAGATTTCTCTGTTTTGTAAACATAACGTTTCATCTTTTCAGGTGATGGTGACAGATTTGAACACCCAGTTCACAGAGAATGTGATATTTATCATGAAGAATATTCTAGAAATGAAGACAACAGACCAGCCCTGTGAACATTTAGGGGTCACCAGTATTGAATCCCTCATGTTGGCAGTTGTCAGGTAAACCAAACAAACAAATACTTAACAACCAAACAAACAAATACTCAACAACCAAACAAACAAATACGTAACAACCAGACAAACAAATACAGTACTTAACTAATCAAGAAGATACAGATCTAAGGAAAAAAGTTAGGATTTCAGAAAAGAAAAAGTAATTGTAAATGTATTACATTTTGCAGTGTATCCTCTTTGGCGCCTTTCACAGAAAGTAACTGCAACTTATTCAAATAAAACACTGAATGTCTTGCACATGTTGATACAAATGAACGTAAGATAATAAGCTGAATCAAGTCTTCGCTAACTTGTTCCAAGATCAAGTTCCAAATAATTTACATACTAAATACATGTATCATACATTTACTTAATTAAACTGAACCACTGACTTCTATCTGAGCAGTTGTAAAATGGGGTTCAATATGTGTTTACAAATTATTCTTCCTCTTAGGTATGTAAGGCATCTAGATTCCACTGTCCACGCCATTCAGATCAAGATCAAACTTTGTCAGTTAGTGGAAGCCATGATGCACCGACGCGATGACCTGACATTCAGGCAAGAGATGAAGTTCCGTAACAAATTAGTGGAGTATTTGACTGATTGGATCATGGGAAATTCCCATCAAGTTAACATCGGTGATATTTGTAGCATGTCAAGGTATGTCCATTCTTCAATGTCTGTGTTTCTGTGGTATGGCCATTTACATGATTATTCCTTTTTTTGTATGTGGTAGTACCAACAATTGTGTCCAGTTACTACTCTGATCAAAAATGCGACATAAAAGCAGAACATTGTTACTGTAGACGTACTTTTTTCCACGGGGTCACAATTCCGCGGTATCTCAATTTCTGTTTAATCCGCGGGTAGAAAATTACGCGGATTTCTTAGATTGTCACTATATGCCTTACATTTATATTGATTACGCTTGGACAAATTTCCGCGGAAAACTTGTTACCGCGTACATAGCGTAAATTAATACCACGCGGAAATAAGTACTTCTACAGTATATCAAAAAATGTTGCAATTTCTGGGTACACACTGCATAAAAAGTAGCAGTATGAATATGATGGATTATTAACAAAATTTATTAACCATGTTAATTGTATACTGTTTTTGGTATCTTTTAAATTATTGGTACATTACATTTAGATGTTGCAAAAAAAAGCTAAAGCTTGAAAATATATTTTTACATGAAATGTATTGTCTTTTTTTCTGGAATTCTGAAGCACGTCAGAGTCCTTTTAATATTTTAATAGAGGTCAAGTTTGAAGTCTCTTTGGCATTCAGTGTTTATTGATTGAGAAAGGGAAGATGCTGAATTTGTTTTCAGGCAATTTTTGATCAGATGTAATCCATGTGTTAATTAGATTTTCTGTTGCAATTTTACATTCTTAGTTGCAAGTGTAATTTTATATTTGCAAGTAGTAAATAGTAAATGTCTATGAATTTATTTTCATTTTGTTTGGGTATGTAAAAATTGTTTATTCTGTCCAATCATGAAAATTCCCTACTATTTGTTTACCTCTCTTTATACATATGTCCTTACATTCAGTGATGTCATGGATTAATACATAACATCATTGCATTTCTTGTAAATGTGTACACTGAACAAATTTTTTTGATTTCCATTAATTGAGAGTACTCAAGTAGAACTTTGCATTTGTCTTTCACCGCTTTTATAAAAGCTGCAGTCACTGCAAATCGAAAAGAAAAAAATTCATATTTTTTTGCAAGTTAGAATTCACAGCCTTTGCATTTTGCCTTTATAAGCTATTAGCTTTGATTGAATTTAAAACAAAAGTTTTCTCATTTCAGTATTATTATCTAAGTGACTCATTGAATTATAATTTTTTCTAGCCTTGATAATGGTATAAATACATGAATCTAGCTTCAGACCCTTCAGTATAGAAATGTTTAAAAATTATTAAATCCAAAAAAAAAAAATAATTATAAACACTAATCGGTAATCTCTGGTCTAAAATTCAAAAAAAAAAGACTTAACTTAAGGCTCTTGGGTTGCAAAGATGAATGAAGGATGAATGAAGGTTTAAAAAAGCTTATCTCTTATCAGGAAACCTATGCCTAGAACTGGGCTACAGCGATATATTCACAATCCGAGTGGGCCGGGCTCCTGTGCCAAGGGCCCACCCTATGTGCCCAGTCCCACACCATTATTTCTGCACTCCCAAACCACGGTGTGAGTATCTGCCCACTTGTGACAAAGTATCTGTTCTTAGGTCTCCTAATTCATTAGCAGGGTCTGATCAGCAAGTAGTGTAGGCAATGATTTCAAAAACGGAACTCAAACGGTAACGTCTGAATAAGAAAGAGATTGTTAAAAGTTAATGTGGAAACTTGCCAAAATATTCTACAGTTAAATGAGGTATTTAATAAAAGTTTTTCTATGGGATGGTGATGTTAAATTTACCAGTCACATTTTATCTTCTGAAAAATAAGATAAGTTTTCCACATTTATGGTTAACAAGTTGGAGAAAATATTTTAAAGAACAAATACTTAACTTCACAAAGTGGGCATGTCTAGACTTTGTTATTGGGTCAGGTATAGAGATTTGTAGGTCATTCTATACAGTTGTTTTCATCTCTTACTAACACTTCTCTCTTCTACTCAAGACTACCCCTCACCTTAAATTCTTCAGAAATTTCACATCACAAGCATAAAGAAATAGAATTTTTTTTCTAAATTGTGTACACACAGCTATCTGGCTATATTGGTCAGCAGTTAGACATCTCTGATGCTGTGAGAAAGCTTATAAACTGCCTTTTAAAATAATTTTTTTAGCTTTTTTCTTCTCTCCATTCCGTTTTATGTCTTCAGTTATTTTTTCCTTATTTTTCACTTTTAACCTCCCACCCAAACCACTTTGGTGTTGAACTTGTTTCTTTCTGTGATATACATGTCTATATATTTTGGATTGCATGCACTCATTTGTAATTGTATCAACTTAACAGTGAGAAAAGTTCAATGAAAATGAACAGATTTATTAAGGAATGTTAGTTTCATGGCAAGAAATATTATCATAATGGAATAAAGAGAAAAAAAACTCAGATGATCAGAACTTAAAATCTAGAAATGATACTTAACTCTGTAACATCTCCATTTCTGCACATTATTATTGCAAGCTAAATCTTGTTGAAGTTTAGTGTACAGTTATGCGTTGAAGTTTAGTGTACAGTTCTGCCTCCTGTTTATCACAGAGACTTGGATCAGGCCAGTATGCAGGGCGTGGCAGCCCTGTTGGCAGGACTACCCCTCCAGCCAGAGGAGAGTGACCGAGGCGACCTCATGGAGGCCAAATCACAACTATTCCTTAAGTAAGAGGGCTAGTGATTAGCCAGTTTTTTTTTATTCAATAATTTTGATCTCTTTGAAAAAATTACTAGTTCTGTCTTTATGATAGTTAGACTATAAGACTAACTACCTACTACCTAGATACAAGAAAATTATAAGTAAGTAATTAAATTTTCATTTCCTGTAGATACCTGACATTATTTATGAATCTCCTGAATGACTGTTCAGAAGAAGAACAGGACACGGCCATGGACCCTAACAGGAAGCGGAGCACGTCTAACCTGTCTGCCCTCAGGAACTGTACAGTCCAGGCCATGTCCAACCTCCTTAATGCCAACATTGACAGCGGCCTGATGCACTCTATAGGTAGGTACCAACCTCCTTAATGCCAACATTGACAGCGGCCTGATGCACTCTATAGGTTGGTATTGTCTTCAAAGAAAAAAGAAAATTTGCAGCAATCAATTAAGTCAGACTATCTAGGAAGACAATATTATGTTTATATAAATACACAAATTGTATACAATATTGATTAGTAGATTAATAAACCTCTTACAGCTGTAATATTCCAAAACATGTTGACATACTATCAAGGGCTGAATAAAAGAAAAAAAACATCATTTCATGTTTACATATTTTAATTGCAATAAATAAGAGAAACAAACATGTAAAGAATGTACTTGTACAGTGCTATTTTGAATTGACAGCTCTGGGATACCACAAAGATCCCCAGACCAGGGCAGCCTTCATGGAGGTCCTGACAAAGATCCTACAGCAGGGGACAGAGTTTGAGACCTTGGCCGAGACTGCCCTGGCGGACAGGTTTGAGAGGTTGGTGGAACTGGTGACCATGATTGGGGACAAAGGGGAGCTGCCTATAGCCATGGCACTGGCCACAGTGGTACCTTCTCAACAAATGGTGAGTACATTTAAATATTGTATTCTACACATCCTCTACAATTGATTTGGGTTTTTCTATTAGAAAAGAAAATGATTTTTTTTTAAAAATTAAAGTTGTTTTTTTTTATGATGAGAGATATTAGAAACTATTGGCCGACTTAATAATACATTAATGTGGCATATTATGACTTTAAATTCCACATTCAATGATATGTTCTCTCAGGATGAACTGGCCCGAGTGTTTGTTAATCTGTTTGATGCCAAGCATCTCCTATACCAGCTTCTGTGGAACATGTTCTCCAAGGAGGTATGTATTCATGTACGTATTGCTTCTTTATTTTTTTATTTTATTTTATTAGGTCACCTGAGTAAACTCAGGTGACCTATTGCTATCTGTTTTCGTCCGTCGTCGTGCGTTGTGCGTTAACATTTGAAGATCTTCAGCTTCTTCTCTGCAACCACTGAACCAATTTCAAACAAATTTGGCATAAAGCATCTATGGGTGAAGGGGAACAAAAATTGTGAATTTCATGATCCCTGCCCCCCTGGGGCCTGTGGGGTGGGGCCAAAACCACTAAAATTAGTGCAATCTTTTAAAAATCTTCTTCTTTACTCCTGGACATCAAGC
>PRKT01000370.1:98718-130309 GCA_003671525.1 Saccostrea glomerata | reverse complement strand
GGGGGGGGGTTGTACTTATATACTGAAAATGAATGAATGGTTTGAAATCTGCTCTTTGGTATTAATGAAATATCAAGGCCTAAGGGTCAGGGGTTCATGTATGGTAGGGGCACTACTGATTATTGCTGAATATTACTGATTAGTTGAAATGCATTTTGTGTTCCCTTACCCTGCGTATGGGTATTAAGTAAACAAACTAAGCAACTGCTAAGTGTATTGTTATGATGATCAATGGTGCCTCTTTCAAAATTGTGAATGCCATAGCATCTGGCTTAAAACATGAATCAAATTCAATCACTGGAAAGTTGTTGCATAATGCTCAGGTGACCTATAAGGCCCATGGGCCTCTTGTTTTCATTTGGTTTTCATTTGATCCTTTTGGCCAGTATACTTTTTTAAAAAATGTGAACTTTCTTTTTTGTTTTCTGGAATTTTGTTATTGTCTTTATTTTAACACTAAAAACACTAAGATTTCTTTTACACAAAAATTTAACAGAACTATATTATATTGTGTTGTGGTTAGTTTTAATAGTAACTCACACAGTCTCTCTGAAGTAAGATGGCTGTTTATAAATGATTTAGAATTTTGATGGACAGGTGGAGATTGCTGACTGCATGCAGACATTGTTCCGCGGCAACTCTTTGGCCAGCAAGATCATGGCCTACTGCTTCCGATTTTACGGCCAGAACTACTTACGAGAATTACTTAACCCGCACATCATGGAGATGACTCAGCTGGAAAAGCAACAGAAAGTGTGCTTTGAAATTGATCCTGCAAGGTAATGGTTTTCTCAAGGTGGAACTGATGGTTTCACTTGTACATTTAGAAGAGATTTCATGTATACATAAAGAATAGTGTGTTTGTTTACTAAATTTGCTTTGCAGATGTACATTCAAATTGTTCATAATAAGAATAATAATATAAGAATGTTATTTTCTTCAAATGTAGGTTGGAACATGGTGAGAATATAGAAGAAAACAAGAAGAATTTGATGATAATCACCCAGAAGGTGTTTGATTCTATTGTAGGATCAGCGCCTCAGTAAGTTCACTGCATTCAGAAGTCCGTAAAAAGTGGGGGAGGGGGTAACCATCTAAAATTTAATGAACTTTTTGTTGAATTTATGCAAAATTTCTTGTTCAAGAAAAGTTAAAAAACATAGTTTAACCATGAAGAGCATTACATTGGTTGTTTATGTTAAACTAAAATTGGTATCAAAGAGAACAGAAATCTCTTAACTTTCTAGTGATTTTTATCAGGTTTCCTCCAAAACTGAGAGTCATGTGCCATTGCCTTTTTCAAGTGATAAGTATCCGTTTTCCACACGATAGTATTTTTGCTACAGGGACCGTAATTTTCCTACGATTTTACAATCCCGTGTTAGGTAACCACTAAGTATTTATCGAGAGCCTGCTGCTTGCTGCGGAAATCCATATCAAACTTTCTGCCTCTATTTTGAATGTCAGCTGTAAAAATTTAACACTTTGGAATGTACATACTTTTTCTTCTTTGTAATAGATGTGACAATTTTTGCTTTCCTGTACTTCCTTTTCAGATAGAAAGAAAATTGGAAATTAGTGCATGTTTTCTAACTTAGCATTCTGTGTATCATTGGTTTATGATTTAATGAACATTATTTTAGCTGTATTTTAATTCATTCTTTTAATTCTTATTTTAAATGAATTATTTACATAACGTAGCATTTCTTTGCTCATGATTGAATCATTTCATCAAAATACTTTTTTTTTTCAAATCAAAATTGAGGGAATAAAAAAAATTGTCACATGGATAATAGAATATACTGTATAAAGCCACATGTAGGCATATTCAGATATGAATATTCTTGATAAAATGTCTACTAATATGAAAAGCACCTTAAAATGGATAATGCCCAGCTACCCACACAACTGCTGCACAGACATATCCAAGAGGCTCTTCTTCTATTACAGCTATATTAACATGCAAGATGACCCCAAATCTGTCAGGAATGCCTTGAACATTTATTATTTCTATAAGACAATGAACTTGATCAGTGGTGGATCCAAGTTAATAAAAGTAATCGGAGGAGCAGAAAGTCTCTTCATATTGTAAACATTGCTAAATGTTTTTAACAGTGTGGATCGACCACTGATTATCTTTCATTATCCTGTATACTTCAGCATAAGCCAGAGCCTGAACATATATATTAACACCCAAGTCTGACAGATGGAGACACCTTGTCTAAGTGTAGAATTTAAACATTAAGTAGAGTATGAGAGAGAGATTTTTTGTTGGATCTTGAACACCTTGTTGCCTTCACAGGTTTCCGTCTAAGCTGCGAAGCATGTGTCACTGCCTGTACCAAGTAGTGACACAGAGATTCCAGCAGAGTTCCACGGAGGCCGTGTGGACTGTTATTGGCACAGTTATTTTCTTACGCTTCATCAACCCAGCGATAGGTAACTCTGACAATCACAAACTGTCCAAGCATTTGGATGAGTTTTTTTTCTACTTTTTGTTTTTTCAAGAGATGTAATGTATTTTAAATCTAGTATACATATGCAATTTCTTTTCTGACCTGCTTTCAAAGTGAAAATAAAAAATGTATTATAGACAAATTATTAAAATATCTTTAGTGAAAGCAGGTCAAGAGTGTGAAAAATAAGATTTAAAGTTTGCATTCAACTGAAGTTTGAGTTGTGTACATTTTGAGAATTGTAATACATTGTTGTCGAGTGGAACTTTGGAGTCTGTCTTAACAGCTGTGGTGTTTGTGTGAACATATATATGGTGTTAGTGTGGTGATCAAGTGTTGTTTTCCTTTTTTTGGGATGGGAGATTAGTACTCAGTCTTATTTTACAAGGTCAGGAGGCCATAGTGCAAATGTCAAAGTCATAGGAAAGGTTATTAAAAGTTGACAGGTTTTCAGAAAATGTTAATTTCATCTTCAGATTTAATTGTGTGATGCATACCTTAAAGTTTATAAAAATTCAGTTTAAAATTGTGAAAAATCATGAATACATGTAATAGTGAAAGAGAAAACACACAACCTTAACAATTGATGTTATTGACCAAAAAAATTAAAGATTTATTATAGTGTTTGTAATTTTTATTCCACAATAAATAATTTTTTAATTTTAGCACAATATCATATCTAAAATAATGTTACTTGCCTTAAGGTCTTCAATCCCTAATAGGAAGAAATTCAATGAAATTGAAAACATAACAGATATGTAGGCATTGAATACTCAGTTTATTTAGACACATTTCCCATTTATTACTATAAGTATGTTTAGTGGGATGTGTCCTAATTCATGACCTTGAACTTTGGTAAGAGTTATCTCCCCCTTTTTTAATTAATAAAAAAAATCAATTAAAAAAAATTTAGCTAGTAAAAAAATTGTTTTCAATTATCATTCTATTTTTAATATTTTAGTGCATCTTTCCACCAGAGGATTTATTGATATTCAAATTATTTGAATTTTTATTTTGAAAAAACACTTTTCCCCATAGACTTCAATGCAATCTTTGTTAATTAACTACTGCTTAATTAATTAATTTTTTCAAAAATTTCTCGTGGGCAATCCTTTTCCGCTATAAAATGCTTTAATGTAATATCAGAGTATTGTGTACTTAACGGACATTTAAGGGTAGAGAATTTGGTCCCATTAGGGATTGAAATCCTTAAATACATAGAAAGTTTGTGAATAAGATTGATAAATTTAATAACTAGAAGAAAGACATACTAGTATACAGTGCATATATAATGTAGAATCGGTAGATCATATCATTTTTAGGAAAGTAGGGCTTTCTATATACCCGGTACCTTTGTCATCCCCTAGTACATGTAGTGTGCTTTGGTGGGTTTATTGGAAGAGTGAAGTGTGTTTAGTGCCTGGTGATATATATTTTGTTTTGAAAAGGTTAAATAATATTTTGTGAAATTGCAGCTCTAGTTCTCTTCCCTGTGTAATAAAAAATATTAAATTAATATACCAGGTACATGTACTGTAATAACTTGTGGCATGTATCTACAGTTTAGCCTGATTGAAGCTGCCAGGTATCGGTTTGTGGCACAAGCGCTTGTTTCATAAGTAAGCTTAGTTTTCTACCATATAATAACATATAGTAGAAAACTAAGCTTACTGTATGAAACAAGTGACTGTGGTTTGTGGTTCTCATTAAGTTGCATGTGCTTGGCTACCTTTTATATCCGCAGCTGACTTCCCTCTGATATTAACACTAACAACTCTGTATCTGTTTGTATGTTAACAACCATTATGTTTGTATTTTGCTGATCAGTAATGCAATGTATTTATTTATTTATGTTTATGAGTTAGAGAATTGAAGTAAGTTTATTGGGAATGTGGATAATTTGGTTTGAATGGTAAATTGATAAAAAAAAAAAATAAAACAAAAACAAGTTTATAACAGATATGAATGAAGTAAAAAATCTGAAAACATAGATGAAGAAAAGAGAAAAGTTTGATTTGTAAGGAAAAAATACCTGTAACTATAAATGAGTCAGTTTCTCACTGTGTAGAAATAAGTTTTTTTATGAAATTGAATTTTCTTTAAGATATATGTATTGTTATTGCAAACTTTTTAGTAACTGATATACAGTTAAAATTAAATGAACTTGGATTGTAGTGTCTCCATTTGAGTCGGGAATAATTGATGAAGAGCCGACACAGAAAGTCAAAAGAGGGCTGACGCTTATGTGCAAAATAATGCAAAACATTGCCAACCACCTGCAGTTCACCAAGGAAAACCACATGAGAACATTTAATGAGTTCCTCAAAACCAACTTTGAGGCTGGTAGAAGGTTAGTAAAGAATTACAAGTTGACAGCCAATGAAAAGATTTAATTGACATGATGGAAAGTGATACGTTTTACGAATGTTTGATTTATGTATTTTGTTTCAGGTTTTTCACAGAGATATAATTTTATTGACATGAATGAAAGTGATATGTTTTATGAATGTTGATTTAGGTACGGTATTTTTGTTTCAGGTTTTTCACGGAGATTGCCTCTGACGGAGACATTCCAGACACGGGGAATCACAGCCTCTCCTTCATTAATGACGCCAATGTTCTGGCTCTACACAGACTGCTGTGGAACAACCAGGAGAAGATCGGTGACTATCTGTCCAGCAGCAGGTATACCCTCTACCAGCTAGTCCTCCTACTCATGTTATACGAGAGTCACAGGATTTAGTTCTTTTTTCTCAGTTATCCATTTTTTGCTATGAGGACAATATTGGGAAATGCTCACGTTTCTTCTATGTTTAAAGGCTAAAAATACAAGTGCTTATGCTGAAAGATCATTGCAGATGAAAAAGCTGCTTCACACCCATTTACAGCTTTGTACAGTGTATAGTATATGTTGAGAAAATAATAAATGCTTTCTACTCATTTTGTTAACAATAAAATGAAACAGCCTCTCTGGGATCCCTACCAGAAACTTAATGGTTGCCAGACCATTTATAGGAACCATTTTCTCTGATGTTACAATAGTCAAAGTTAAGATTCAAGTTTGTTATACCTGTGTTTAATCAGTGTTTTATCTGTATCTGTAGAGATCACAAGGCAGTAGGAAGGAGACCATTTGACAAGATGGCGACTTTATTGGCATATCTGGGGCCACCAGAACACAGACCTCTGGACTCTCAGTGAGTAAACTATACTCTTGTACAATACTTCACTTTACAAAATCAAAAAAGACTTCAGTCATAAAAAGTTATGGAAAAATATCAGTATAGAATGCATGAGTGAACTGTATATGAAGAAAATATTTACATGTAGGACAGTACTCATTGACAGAAAGATAGAACTGACAAACCTAGCTGTAGTGGGTAGTAAACTACAAACATTTACTTAACCAAAATAGTGCAACATTGGAATGAATGTGAACAACAGCATGATTTCAGATCAAATACATCACATCCTCTATAAAGCATGAATATGCACATTTAAGTCTATGTAAGAAATTTTAGGACTAAGGCAGTGCATGTTGATTTCCTTTAAGTTATTTAAATGAATATTTCAATATTAGTATTCTTTACACTGACATAATTTCACATGCATCCATATTGAAAAACTTGTACCTATGAATATGTAGGATAGCTAGTACTGTAAATGCATTTCTGTCTGACCTTTGAACCTCATGCATATAACCAATTATAAAGACATGATTGCTTTCCTGGGCATGTGCATGATTCTCTCTGATGAATGCCTTTACAATTTTCCTGATAGTGTTGGGATCTTTGCCACTAGATGGTCCAGCATGGATATGACCAGCACCAAGTTTGAGGAGATCATGTCCAAACACAACATGCACGAGAAGGACGAGTTCAAGTCCCTGAAGAATCTGTTGATCTTTTATCAGGCCGGCACCAGCATCGCAGGCAATCCAGTGTTTTATTACATAGCCAGACGATACAAGTAAGGCATCTCCTGATTGGTCAATTCTGTGTCATGTCATGTCTCAATTATACATCAAATATGTATAGATTTGAAGTATTTGTTTTTAAAAAAAGTCTTTCTAAAAGGGCATTTTATCAGTTTAATTTACAAATGTGAGATACATATTTGGAAGAAATGAGTTAATTGATTATAGACTGTTGTAAATTTTGCAGTGATTCATTAATATGGCAGCTGATTTTGTCATTTTCTTGTTTTATTTAATTTTACCTAGGGTTGGTGAGATAAATGGAGATCTCCTTATCTACCACGTGTTGTTAACACTCAAACCATTCTACAACAAGCCATTTGAACTTGTGATAGACTTTACACACACATGTGCAGAAAATAGATTTAGAGTAAGTCTTATCATTGAAAAAATTGCAAATTTTAAAACATTAAAGAAAAAGCGTTGTTACACTGTATATGAATGTGTGCTTTAAAATGATGGTAGTTGGAACAGTGTATAATGTCTAAGAATTGTTTTTACAGACTGATTTCCTGTCCAAGTGGTTTGTGGTGATGCCGGAGGTGGTGTATCAGAACATCACGGCCTCCTACATCTACAACTGTAACTCCTGGGTCAGGGAGTACACCAAGTACCACGACCGCATCCTCAACCCTCTCAAAGTAAGGAACACATAGGTTGTCTCCTTGTCTGTCTGCTGAAAACTAGAAAACCAGACATTTTTATGAATCATAAAGGGGAAGCTAGGTGGCATGACTTTAATAAGAAGAATTATGATACTTGGCATTTCTGCTTTCCAAGTACTTGTACAACTATTTTCCAAGTAAAAAGTAAAGAAAAACTACTATGTTAATTATTTTTTTCTTCAGGGAAATAGGAAACTAATTTTTATTGACCATCCAGCCAGACTGAATGAATACATTGAACCTGATCAGCAGAAATTGCCAGGATCCACTGTAGCCCTTGAGGAGGATCTAAAAATTTCTAACAATGCTCTGAAGTTATCTCACAAGGACACAAAGGTTACAATCAAGGTGGGGCCCAATGCCATACAGATCACATCTGCTGAGAAGCTTAGAGTACTTGGACATCAAGTTCTGCTGAATGATATTTACTACGCATCGGAAATCGAAGAGGTAAAACTTGGCAGGGTTTTGAAAAAATCTTATTATGAATTAATCTCTACTCTATTTGTTTTTAAAGATTTTTTTCATTTATTTTGAATGAATTACCCACTTCTTTTTTCAGGTGTGTTTAGTTGATGACAATCAGTTTACCTTGACAATATCCAATGAGAGTGGGCCCCTGTCTTTTATTCATAATGACTGTGATAACATTGTCCATGACATAATCCACATAAGGACCAGATGGGAACTGTCGCAGCCGGAGTCTGTGACCGTCCACACCAAAATCCGACCAAAAGACGTGCCCGGCACGCTGCTCAATGTCGCCCTGCTGAATCTCGGGAGCTCAGACCCGAGTCTCAGATCTGCTGCTTATAACTTGCTGTGTGCGCTAACTCAAACCTTTGACCTGAAAATCGAGGGCCAATTATTAGAAACCACAGGTAATTATATTGTACTGTTACATTATTTGAAACAATGTAGATTTGAATTAGTGCTTTAGAAAGATCTTAGATTGTGTGCAAGATGTCTGAAAATGACACAGTAGGTGAAGAACTTTTCAAATGTTCAGTAAAGAATAAAACTAATTTTATTTCCCAGTATCTAAGATATATTTTTGGATACATTTTTCAGGATTATGTATCCCTGCAAACAATACCATTTTCATCAAGCTGATCAGTGAAACCCTGGCTGTTAATGAACCACATCTGACCTTGGAGTTCCTGGAGGAGTGTATACAGGGGTTTGGTAACTCTAACATAGAGATGAAACACTTGTGTCTGGAGTACATCACTCCCTGGCTACCTAACCTCACAAGGTAAAGGGCGTCAATGTCAAATAATGGATTTCAGAACATTTGTTACAGTTGTCAGTGAATTGGGTCCTAGAAGGCATTACAAAATAAATGTTTTGTCAAGTAATTTAGGTATACATGTGGTGCATATTAGTAAAGTGTACATGCAAATATGTATGTATAATTTTGCAAAGATGTTAATTCTTGATTTGTTGTATATTTACAGATTTTGTAAACACTCGGATGAGAATAAAAGACAAAAAGTGGCTTTGATTCTGGACAAGTTGATCACCATGACTATAGAGGAAGTAGAGGTACGTTGTCCATAGATACATCATTAAATGTCTGATTCTGTAGGAACAATGCATGCAAGCATTTCTTTCAGACAGACAAAATGATTTTAAAATGATTCTGTATGGACTTCCTCTTCTGCCTACAGATGTATCCCTCCATTCAAGCCAAGATTTGGGGAAACATCGGAAAAGTGGCTGATCTCCTGGATATGGTGCTAGATAGCTTTATCAAGGTAAAAAGGAATATTCAAATTTATATGCATAAAACTTTATCAAAGTACATAAAAAGAGAAGGAGAGTTATGTAAAAGACTAAAATTGTAGAAAAGAATATTATAAAACAATCAGTGCTAGAAATGCTTGACTTCATATTGTTTTGAAGTGGAGATACAGATTTGATGAAGTTTAACTTGTATTCATACAGAGAAGTGTCACAGGAGGGCTGGGGTCCATACAGGCAGAAATCATGGCCGACACAGCAGTGGCTTTGACCTCTGCTAATGTACAGCTGGTGTCCAGAAAGGTCATAGGTCGATTGTGCAGGGCAAGTATAACTTAGTTCTCTTTTATTTTGTATAAATTATTAAAATCTTTTTAAAAGTCAACTGATTTTTCCCTTCTATTACATTTTTTCCCTAAATATAGAATTTGAAGAGGTTAAGTTAAAACTTTGGTGGGAAGGAGCCATATTCATTCAAGTAATTTAAATTATTATACTTTCATGTTAAATACTAAAATCTGATTGGTTTAGACGCAGTTAACAATCCGTTCTATTACCCTCAGCCTTAGCAACACACGTGACGACGGGTAACACAACGGTAATGTCACATGCGTGTAAATTATGCGTGTACGGTTCACCGTAGAATTCAAAATGTCAGTTGTGCGTTTGAAAGAACCGGAATAAACTTGACGTCAATAAAAGCTTGCGTCCGATGTAGCTTTCTTGAAAACAACAAACGACAGACGAAACATGCTTGTGAGTGCAGAAATAACAAAACTTTAGATGATAAAGGACTCTTAGAGTATCAAATAAACAATAAAGAGGTCAGTAAATCTTTTTCGAAGTAGCGTGGAGTTTGAAAGCTCTCTAAACGTGAAAGTAAAGACGATCGACGATTTTTTTTCTGACATCCTAAATCAAGAAGACATTCAGTATAATATAATAAATGGTGCCTGTTTTGGAGGGTAACAGTTGAAATTGACACCCCTCGGAAAACCATTGTCAACCAAAACAGGCACCATTTATATAATGTACATATATCATTATTTGAGAAACATGTTATATATATTTTATTTTTTTAAACAGCTGATAGACAAGACGTGCACATCCCCTACCCCCACACTGGAACAGCACTTAATGTGGGATGACATTGCTATTCTGGCCAGATATCTGCTCATGTTGTCTTTTAATAATTCATTAGATGGTAAGCTGTGGACAGAGTTTCTAATTAAAAACAAAAATATTTCCTTTTATACATGTAAATTCTAAAATATAACATTTCAATGGTGGAAACAAAGATGGACATTTAACATAATTTTCTTAATTTCAAGTGTTCTTAAATTTTGGATGAAAAGAAATTTATTGTAGTTTATAAATCCTATCATCAGAGGCACATGAATTGTACTTATTTTGTTTCTGTTTGTAGTTGCTAGTCATTTACCGTTCCTGTTTCACATTGTGACACTACTGGTGTGTACAGGCCCCCTGTCTCTGCGAGCCTCCACACACGGGCTCGTTATCAACATCATCCACTCACTGTGTACATGTTCACAGCTCAGCTCCATCAATGGTCAGTATTCAACTTCAACACTCTGTCACAGTATTGTTGTTTTATCAAAATTGAAAGATTTGTCGATCTGCAGGGTAATGGTAAAGACTATGTATGAACTCTACATGTATTGATATTTTTCAAGATATCTTAATTTTTTTGAACAAGAGTAGGAGGAAAATAATCATAGTAGGAAATTTTTTTATATATTTATTGGGTTAACATTTACAATCCAATTTCAGAGACCACTATGAAGATTTTGAAGATGAGCTTGGCTGAGTTCTCCCTCCCAAAGTTCTACCAGTTGTTTGGGATCAGTAAGGTTAAGTCAGCCGCCGTTAGTGCGTTCAGGACCAGCTTTCGGCCGGGGGATAGATCTTTCACCATGTCCCCTCCAGAACACGAGAAAATGTCTCTCTCCTCTCTGGAAACCATTGTAGATGCTCTTCTTGAGATCATGGAGGTATTGTTTAGGGGGATACTCTTTCTGTCCCTTCCTTCACTAACTTGAAGAATGAAATATGCATAGCAAGCATTGTTACATATTGTGGCATTAAAAAGTTCTGTATGTTTCAATATTAAAATCAGTATAGATGTGATAATGTTCTTGTAGGCATCTATGAAAGACATTCCAAGTTGTGATTGGCTCCAGCAATGGACAGATTTGGCTAGAAGGTACAATGTCAGCCAATGATTCAAATTTGTCTTTAAATGTTTATTTGTTGGAAATACTGTGAATAATGTTAGAAGAATGTTTTAAAATAACCATGAGTTGCAGTAATTGAAATTTGGAGTTAGATGTAAAATATACAGAACTTATGTTTGACAAAAGTTTAACCCTTATCCTGCTAATCGCGACTCTGAGTCGCGCTGGCTTATCAGATCTGCTGCTGCGGATCGCGAGGTCGTTTTGAGGGGTTTCCTCATCTGATGCTTGTTTACCTGCTATTTTTAGCAGAGCATCCAATGTAAATGAATGAAACAAGTATAAATATAAACCAATGGTTTAGAATTTGTAAAAATATACACCAATCAGAAAGATTCATGTACATAATCACCATCCAAAATAGATGGAACTCCAGAACAAAGAAATATTCCAAAATGGCTGACCTAAATATTCATGCTTTTAGTCTCCGGAGCTTTGTTAGAAAGGACATAAGTTTATACACTAAAAGGAATATATTTAAGCTACTATCTAAAGGTATAATAATGATATTTAGTGTATCATTATAATTAATATTTATTGTATTTAAATAGTTATTCGGACTTATTATCCATTATCCATACTGTTAAATATAAATCGACATAAATGCAATAAATTATAGGAATATAGAAATAAAATTTATATGCATAGAAAGCTCCGTCTTTTCCTTATATTTTACACACAACTTATGTGTTGATTGCATCAAAGATAAGGATGCTATAAGCTGATAAGTAAAGGAAGTATGCATTCACTGCGATATCTGTTTACACTTAACTTTCGCCACAGCAGTGGTACTGATAAGCCAAAACTTTGACTGCAGGATAAGGGTTAATATGTTGTAAACTTTTCCTTTCAGGTTTGCATTCCAGTACAATCCTGCCTTACAGCCCCGAGCTATCATTGTGTTTGGCTGTATCAGTAAAACTGTCACAGACTCGGAAATCAAACAACTCCTCAAAATCATGATGAAGGCAAGAATTAAGAAATACATATACTGTTCTTAGTTGATACTTTACAGTTGATAATGTGAAAGAGCAAAGTGAACAATATACTGAGAAAATAAGTAACGTAAAGCGTATCCTTTTACTAATACTTTTACGATCATTTGACTAATTCTGTTCCTTGTTTTGTACAGGCTCTGGAGTCCTTTAATGACCTGACCTTGATTGAGGCCATTGTTATGTGTCTGACAAGGTTACAGCCTCTACTGAGATCTGTAAGTTCATGGACATGAAATACAAATTCACAAATTGGTAATCCTTGTAACAGTCAGTGCTTTTCTAGATATTATAAACAGTATACAGTGGACCTTCAGATATCCGGATGCTCCAGTATCCGGACGATTTTTCATCGGAAGGAAATTTTAAAATGTTATTTTGTCTTGTTTAACTTGTAATTTAGATATCGGGATGCTTCACATATCCGGACAAATTGACTGGGACCCAAAGCGTCCGGATAAATGAGGTGCCACTGTAATTTGTTCTTGAAGTATTTTTTTGTATTTGCTGTCTTTCAGGATTCCTCAATCCACCGATTTCTGTTCTGGGTGGCCATTTCTGTACTACAGCTGGATGAGCAGTCATTATACGCGGCTGGTCTGGCTCTCCTGGAACAGAATCTACACACACTGGACAACATGGGACTGTTTGATAGAGAGGTAGGCACTGATGGATTTACAGCATTTAAGGTGCTGTATCGGGCACTGCACTCTGATAATGATACTGATAAATAAAAGAACAGTAATGTACTATCCATATTTACTATTAAATGTTTTTGTAAAGTATACTTTCATAATTTCCCCCATCTGTTAGCCTCTAGAGAAGATCATGATGGAGACCAGGGATCCTTTAGAGTGGCATTTCAAACAGCTGGACCACGCCATGGGGCTCAGCTTTAAGGCCAACTTCAACTTCGCTCTAGTTGGTCATCTTCTGAAAGGCATGTACAGCATTCAGGATATTTTGTGTCGGTTGTCATCACTTTAGATTTTTTGCCTTTATTTATACATTTACGTGTGTGTTTGCATTTCAGGATTTAGACATCCAGCACAGACGACCACATCTCGAACTATCCGAGTCCTGAACCAACTGTTATCCATCACTGTAAAACCCACCAACAGGTAAGTCACTGTGATAGATGGGGATACAAGTTCAAGGATATGGGAAACTTTTGACATATGCAAAATTTGGGCGATCCTGAATTATGTTGATTCAGTAGTATGATAAAGGCCTATGAAATTGTCTTGTCACTTTTTCAGAGACAAGTTTGAGGTGACACCACAGACAGTGCCATATCTTGCAGGTAACTATAAATAGAAATTTATTTGTTGAATCAGCAACTGCTGTAAACTTTTTGAAGCTTGCTCAGTATTCCCTCTATTAAACTAATACATGTACTTTATAGTTTAAACTTTATCTTTATGTCTAAAAAAAATTATCCAAGGAGCCTTAATAATATTCCTTTGTTTACAGCCTTGGTCTCAGTTTCTGAAGAAGTGAGAAGTAGATGCCACCTTAAACATCGTACGTCTCAGTACATGATGAAGGAGTCGCCCTCTAGTGACAGTCTCAACACAGATATGGCAGCAGGTCAGGGTCATATTTGGAAGTCTAAAGCCTTAGGAAAATCTTACCACTGTTTACATTGAAAAAATTTTCAGACTTTCTTGTAAGTTTGTTGTTAATGTTTGACAGGGGTGTTCTCCTCCTCCTCTGCTGCAGGACCAGTGATCCCCGTCCCCTGTCTGCCGGTGGCCTCTACCCTAGACATCCAGCCTCCCCCCTCAATGACCCCTCCCCCAGTGGCTACCCCCATGACCCGGCGACAGAAGAGCTGGGAGGTCCTGGACCTGGGACCCATGAATGCTGCACGACTGCAGAAAGGCCCATCACATCCCAACCAATCTCAGGTTAGCAGGAATGTCAGGGTATTGTTATCACCTGGGTGTCTTAAATTATTCACATTAATCCACATTTATGATGTAAGATTTGTAGTCAGGATTGATGGAATTAAAGTTTACATGTTTATGTGTTATCTTTCATGATGACAGCAGCCAGGTAGTTCCAAAGTTTGGAAAAGTTTAGATGACCCAAATCCTCGACCCCCATTTCACAACAGGAGTAACTCCATGCCTACACCGGGTTCTAAGAAGGATGGGAGTAAAGCAGTTATGTCGCAGTCCCGCAGTGGGAGGGTGTCCGTCTCCAATGAGAACAACGTGCTGCTGGATCCAGACATGCTGACAGATTATCCCACCCAAGTCCTGGTGCTCACCGTGCTGGTATGTTTGTCTGTTTGGTCAAAAGTCACATTCATATTGTGTATGCACGTAAAATCTTAATAAATTGACTTCAATATTTTTTTTTTTTTTTTAATCTTATACAACTGACAGCTAAAAAATGTTAATTTTTGTAGGCCACCCTGGTTAGAAATACTACAGATGAAAATGAGGCTAGAATACTCTATGAATATCTTGCAGAGGCATCTGTGGTTTTTCCTAAAGTTTTTCCAGTGATGTAAGTACTGAGTTGCCACTACCATGTCTTACAATGTTTTGACTGTGTTTAGTTGAAGATGGATCAGTCATGATTAAAAGTGCAGTATTTAAACTTAAGATTTACTTCTGCAGACACAGTCTCCTGGATGCAAAAATCAACAATGTCCTCTCCTTGTGCCATGATCAGGCTATCCTGAACGCTGTACAGAGCATTATACAGAACATGATCGCTTGTGAGGACCCATCTCAACAGCAGCTGTCCTACTTACAGAGTAAGTACAAATAGGTCACTTGTTAGCTGTCCTACTTAGAGTCAGTACAAAAAGGTCACTTATTCAATGTCCTACTTAGAGTCAGTACAAAAAGGTCACTAGTTCACTGTCCTACTTAGAGTCAGTACAGAAAGGTCACTTGTTCAATGTCCTACATACAGAGTAAGTACAAAAAGGTCACTTGTTCACTGTCCTACTTAGAGTCAGTACAAAAAGGTCACTTGTTCAATGTCCTTCTTACAGAGTAAGTATAAAAAGGTAACTAGTTCAGTGTCCTACTTAGAATCAGTACAAAAAGATCACTTGTTCACTGTCTTACTTACAGAGTAAGTACAAAAAGGTATGAGTTTACTGACCTACGTACAAAGTAAGTACAAAAAGATCACATATTCAATGTGATGGCAAACGGAACTTGATGAGTTTTTGATTTATCGTCTTTTTTTCCTCCATTTTAATAACATAACAGAAATATGCATGTTAATTTTTGACACTTTGTAACATTTAGCACTGTTTTTCAGTTAAAAGTCAGTAAAGGTACTAGGCACATATGCTGTTCTTGGAAATTACAAGTTTAAGACCAGCCTCTCCCCTTAATCCCAACAGCACAAAAAGCATAGGTTTTAATTAACTATGATTTTGATATATGCATAGTAAAAGAAGTAAGGAGGGTTTTACAAACCTCTAAAATTAAGTACAATTTTGGTCTGTCTATCCAAGTATCTGTCTTTCTGGAGTATAAATTTTATATGGTCCATGCCCACTGAAATGGACAGATTTTACATGGGTATATTGAGGAAGTCAGAGCATATCAGGACAGGTCAAAGTTAAAAGGTCAAAACATACTGGGTATTTGCCATATAATTTTTGCTTTTTTCTGTAATACTTCAAGAAATACAAGAAAACCCAAGAATTTTTCCATAGAAAATTCTGTAGATCACTTGGCAGCCCACAAGTAGCATGTTTGTTGTTTATTTCAGGTATCGGCTTTGGAGGCCTTTGGAGGTTTGCTGGAACGTTTAAGGTACGCGGGAAAAGTGCATGGCCACTCTAGGGGGGATAACTGTGTACCTCAATCTCTACTGTAGTGGTGGTTACATATAATCTGTGTCTCTCATTTTTTTTTTTCAATTTATTTCACTTTTGTAAACTTTGCTTTTTATATCATTTTTTTTTTCTGGTGTACTGTTTTTTTTCTTCATTTTTTGTTCACTGTTTGTTCGGTGTATTCTCTGTTCATGAGAAAAAAAATCATGGAATTAAATTTATTGAATGTTCAACATGAGTAACCTCCAAAGGACCTTGCACGGTACTGTATACTGTCTGACATGCACTCATACATCATCAGAGTAATTGAATTACACTTAGCAGTAAAGGACTAATTCATGCATGGATATGTTTCACTCTTTGAATATGTTCTTCAAGCAATCTTTCAAAGCTACTCAGGTACAGGTGATGGGGTGATTGAGAAGTCCTGTAATTTATTTTTCTTTAGATCCAATGTTTTATCATTCTACCTCAGTAAATTCATATATACCATTTTTGGCACTGATATACATGTACTATATTTGTGTATGTTAATATTAAGGTTTTTGTACAGGTCCTAATTACGTTGAATTTCTTTTTTGTCCTCTACAGTCTGCGCAGAGCGATACAGCCGAGCTGCTGGTGAACTGCCTGGAAGCCATGATGGTTGAGAACTGTCTCCCTGGTGACGACCTTGACATTCTTAATCCTTATCCCAGCTCCCTTGGGATTTCCTCCAATCTAAACTTGTCCAGCTCCATGTCCAGCCTGAGTGTCAGCAGCATGCACTCCCCGACTGATAAAGACACCGCCGACAAAAACGGAGCCAACAGCAACCGCATGCGCCACGGCTCCGCCAACAACCTACCGGGCAAAAATCGGACGGGAAGCTTCAAGCGGAAGGATAGCAAGAAGAAAGTAATGGAGACCATTGAGAACTGACTTCTCAGCAAGAAATACAAGTTATTTAATGATAGTTACAGAAATAATAACTTTCTTCACTACTCAGTAGTGTGAAAAATAGGTTTAATTTGACATATCATTTTATTTCTATTTATTGCTATGAACCAAAAATTTACCTCCTTATGCCACTTTTTAGGTAATCTTTCAGGCCTGTTTTAATTTATATGTTAAGTTAAGGCTATCTAAGTATTTTGTTTTAACTCAGTCAAAGATTCAGTAAACTTGAGAGTAGAGCTCATTTAGTACATTCCTAAATTTTGAACTTGGCAAAAAAGTAGAAGTTAATTAAACAGTAGTGGCTGTATTAAAAAAAATGACACATACATGTATCTAACCTGAATTTTTTGTACAGAGCTTGCTTTGTGCTTTTACTGTTTGTGGCTTGATTCTTTTGGAAGATGTTGGATATTATTCTATATCATGTATCAGATTTATCAATGAAAGACATTTCAGTTGTTAAATCATCAGTAATATTGTTACTGTAGATATCAGGAACAAAAATGGCATTGTTGAAATTTTGTTAAAGTTGGGAAAATATTTCTAAGATTTCAAAGTACTGTTAATGTTTTGCTTAATTCATGCTCAAAGAAAGAATTTATTATTATCTTGATGAATAAGTATTACATATCTAAGTTGCCATTAATATATTTTTTTCAACAGATGGGGGGAATTTATGGCTCTCTGTTCGCTTTTGCTGAATATAGGACAGTTTGGCCAAGCCTCTGTGTTTAGGTTAATTCTGAGAACCTCCAGTTATTTTTTGAATGGGTTATCATCTTGTTTTGTTTTAGATTTTTTAAAGGTATCTTATTTACATTTACTTCAACAAGATGTTTATCTCTAATTTGATATCAAGCACAGGAATTGTTGAAATTATATATAACTTAAATAGAATTTATTCTGCTCTCTGATTTGATATACATTTGTACAAAGATTAACAGAAATAGCATGAAAAGTAAAATTGTTTAAAGATTAACTACAAAAATTAAGTTTGAAATTAAAATTAACTTCATTTGGTGTGAATTTGGAATGCTTGAAATCTCCCCAATGACAGATTTATGTTATATATCGGTAACTGTTTTTGAACAACTACACCAAGATGGAAAAAGACCTTCCCAAAAGAGACTGATTTCATCTATAATATTTTTTTGTTTTTATTGGCAACATCAAAATTTTTATTATTGTGTAGGTTTTGATCTCTGCTCTTGATTTATGGATTATATATATCCCTGTACGTTTAACCATATTGTGTTCATCTTGTGCAATATGTCAAAAACATTTGCAAATCTTGTTTTTATTTTCTTCATTCTTTGTTTCCTCCTTTCTTCTCTGTGTTCAGCTTGTTTTCTCTAATTTTATGTATTTTCTTTTCATCAGCGCTTTTTTTTAATGTTTTACTCTAGAAATACAATTTATCTTTAATATTTGGCATTGAACCAAAATTCTATTTAATGTGTTCTTTTTATTTACGGGTGAACGTGTCATTGATAGGTACGTAAATGCTCATAAAATTTCTATTACATACAACTAAAATTGCCTAAGTAATATTGCATGAGGTTTCATCTGCAAACACATACTTTGTTAGAAGAAATCATTATTTTAAAAAAAATCAGTTTTGTTTCATAGAATTATGTCTGTTACATTCTACAAAAAAAAAAATTGCATTAACTTCAAAAATTTTGCATGCTGTGTATATAATTAGATTCTTGAACAATACCAAAGTTTATGTCTCCCATGTGTACAGTAATCACATAGCTTATGTACATGTACATGTGTATTTGTTAAAGGCGACATTTTGTTAGCTCAATGCCATGTTTGTGTTTAAAGTTTGTTAAGATATAAGAACAGCATGCTGTCATTGTTGTCTTTCATGTGAAAAAAATTGTAAATGTTGATAGCTTTATATTTTTGTATAAGATATCAGGCATAATTTAAATGGTTATATTAGTTTGAAGCAGTATTTATTATAATGCTATCTAGTGAGTGATAAAACTAGATTCAAATATTTTTTTGAAAAAGATATTGGGTTGTAATTGTATGTTGTGAAAAGAAGCTTGAGCAAATGAATTTTTATTCATAAGTATTAATTATACAAGTATATAAAGTTCAGGATAGATTTTGAGAGAGTATTGGGAAAATGGAGAACTTTTTATGAAGTGCAAATAGTTAAGACAGAAAAATAGTTCCAGTATTTCTGTTATTTTGGAAAGTATTGATATTTTGAAATCCAGGTTTGTAATGATGTGATTTCCTTGGCTGTCACGGTAACCATATTTTGCGCTAGGTAACTATATACATGTAGGTAGATCAGAACTAGATACTACTGTGTCTGCAAATTGACTAGACTGAATATTACTGATAGGGATTTAAATGTGTTGTCCATTGTGCATTAAAAACTGTGCTTGTTTTTCTGTATGTGAATTCTAAAACAGTTTACGGAGTTATAAGTTGTCGGTCAGGTCAGTTTGCAACAGTAGTTAGTCATGAAACAAGTTTTTTCCACAAACATTTTAAAATATTTTAAGATTTTTTTTAACAAGAATAACGCATCTAAAGCGTTATTACTGCTAGTTCTCAGGTGTTCAGAAATACTCAGCCTTAATTGAAAAAGATTCAAAATCATAATTTACAATGAAAGAAACAAAAGTGGTTAAATCATAGTTCACAATATCGATTTTTTTTATGTGCTTTGTGATCATATCCGTTTTAAATTAATGATGCTTCAAATCTCATATATTTTGTGCAATTGTACAGTATGAATAATAAATTTTTCCTCCCAAAATGGATGTTATAAAAGTAAGAAACGTAGTAATGTTAAATTTTAAATGAAATTCTAAATACTTCATCCACTGAAGGCATTACCGTATTTAATACGATAATAGAACTTTTTTCTGTATGAAGTGCTGTACAAAGCAGTTATAATTTTTAAGTGATATAAAAACTTCTTGTTTAAATTTTACACCAAGTGTACCTTGATGCTTGTAAATCATGTGATTGGTCTGCAATGTCTTGTTGCCATAGTAACATTAGGATTATTTTTTGTGAACATTTTGATTGTTGTTCAGAAAGTCCTGTTAAGTATGTGATGAAATAAATTTGTCAAATGAAGGCAGACATAGTCATGCTTTATTAATTACAGAGTACAAGCAACTGTACATGTATACAGGGTTATTTTTCCCCTGTGTTATTTTCATCCTTTCACACTTCCAAACAAATTTACTCAAGAGATCCGTTTATGAAAATATACAGTTACTTGAATTTGTCTTATTATGCCCCTCTTCGAAGAAGGGAGGACATATTGCTTTGCTGCTGTCTGTCGGTCCACTTAGTTTCCGGTCATTTTCTTCGCAACCGTTGCACATACTGAACTGAAATTTAGTATACAGATTTATCAGAGGTATATCTAGGCCAAGTTCTGTTTTGGGTATGATCGCGCCATTTTTGACAGAGTTATGTCCCTTGGACTTAGAAAATTCCAATTATTTGCAGTTTCCGTTCATTTTCTTTGCAGAAGTTGCACATACTGAGATGAAATTTGGTATACAGATTTATCAGATAAATATCTTGGTCAAGTTCTGTTTTGGGTACAATTGCACCATTTTTGACTGAGTTATGCCTTTTTGGATTTAGAAAAATTCCAATTTAGGGGGAGGGGGGCATAAGTGTTTTGCAAACATCTCTTGTTTAAATTTGCTCACCCACAAGTAGGGGGAAATGGGCAAAAATTTCCTTGTATACAGTAATGATTGAGTAATCACTCTCTGAGTTACATAAATGTTCGAGAGCACAAAGAGAGAGGAAAAGTCATGACTGTACCAGAAATCTGATGCTCTACATTGAGTTTTCCCCAAGGTCACTTGATACCCATGTATTATTTAGTTATGAGGAAAATTATATGTGAATTTTTAAAAGGATGAGGTTACAGGAAAATTGCAAATACTTTTAATTTTCAAGCTAATTATCCTCTTGCAATGGAGTTGAACAGGCATTATAGGCCTAGCTTTTCTTTGCAATTATACAAATGATAAATACAATGTTTAGAGTTTGTCATGTCCCTTTGTCTGCCCTTCCATTGTCACGCTCAGTGCATTTAGCTCAGTTTTAAAGAAACTATTCAAGATAAAATCTTCATTTACTGTATACAGGAAAATTTTCGCCCCCATTTAATTTTCACCCCTTTCTTCCTACCTTCATTTTGGGCAAATTTAAAATGGGTCAAATTCAAAACATTATAATTTCTTAAACAAAACTATGACTGGGCTAAATTGTTTGAAAGGGTGAAAATAACATGGGGAGAAAATAACCCTGTATACATTACACCTATATAATTATATTGATGAGAGCTTTTCAACTACATCAATTTTTTTTACCTTGACCTTTCTCTTGACCTCACATTTTCATCTCGATCTTAAATAAATCATTTAAGATAGGTATTAGTGAGAGATATTCAACTGCATGAAAAACTTTGACCTTGAACTTTCCTGTGACCTTGAACTCACTTTTCTTAAATTAGAATTTTGCTTAGTTTTAAGGAAACCATTTTAGTCTATTTAAGACAGTTTTATGTGAGCTTATGCACTTACACATAATTTAGTGAGATTATCATCTATATATGATTTTTTAGATTTCAATTTATAAGAAACTACTCAGAGTATTCTCATCAAACTTAAAACAATAATACAAATTTTCATCATGCATTACTCAAATCAGCTGAACATATTTGGAGTTTTATAATCACATGTAATTTTTGTCAAATAGCTTTATTATGTCAGTATGTGTACAAGGAATGGATATAATGTCAAAAATTAACATGTTTAACATATTTATACATGTTTAGTATAAAAAACTAACAATTGGTATTTTTATGCATATATACCTGTATTTAAAAACAACCCGATGAGGGGATTAAAAAACATATGGCACCATGTAAAACTATGATGCACAGAATAAGATAAAATACATGTGTATGAAAATGTTAAGATCATTCAAAAAAGTATAAGATAATGTTTTCAAAATTAATAAAATTATGTATATTCTAGTAAAACATTGGAATGTGCTTTTAACAAGGAAGAACAACCATTAATATTTAACAATAAATTGAAGTATAAAAAATATACCGTACAAGAAATCTATGAACAATAAATATATTTTGAATGATACCCATATTTTTCACCATGGTACAATATTAGGAAGTACTTTCCAGTAATTGTCAAATTTGATGCCTTTCAATTTCGGCAAACCTCTCTACATGATGACAAGATTCTAACGACTAGCTCTAATAAAATTAAAAAATATACATGTATATACAAGTAAATATTCAATTTTGTTATATTGTGTAAAAAAAAAAATTACTATTCATAAAATATTTTGAAACAAAATAATTTTGTGTACATTTTTACATAAAATAAGATGATGTTGAAAAACAAAGTATATAGAGACAGCATTACTTATGATAGACTTCTACAAATGGCATCCCATAAACTCCAAAGCCCAGACTCTTGGCAAGTTTTGCTAGTCCTTCAGTTTCAATATGATTCTGAAAAATCTCCTCTGGGAATTTAAGTCCCTTTTTATGACACTTTGACTTGATTAGTAAACTACAACCCCCCACACCGTCCAGGGGAACTACCCTCCCCTCCCCCCTCAAGTGAGGTAAATACAGCCTGATAGTGGGTCCGTACCCTTCTAAAACCAGCTGTGATTTGCTGAGACTTTTTTGTGCTTCTAGAGAATATTTTGTTTCTCTCCAAGTGTTTTTGTCATAGACATTAGTATATTGACCCTTTCTATATAAACAACATGGAGCGACAACATCTTTGTTTGCGTAGATGAGCTGTTGGATAAGATCAGGGGGAAGCACTCCAACATCCGCGTCAATCCACAAGACGTAGTCCTCGTCCTTTAAGCCAGCTTTAAGAAGCAGGTTGCGAGCTTTGGCGAGATGTTTTCTTCGCTTGTGTTGGAGCACCTGGTCGTGAATGCTATTCCAATCCCCAGTTATTTGACCCGATATGTTAAAATGAAAAATTTCAGCTCTTCTAAATCCTTCTTTGCGAAATTCCTTTAAAATGTCTTTTCCAACTTTGAATGTTTGGTCTTCACTTCCATCTTCCCCAAACACAATAGAAAGTTTGTGTTTCGGATAATTAAGTTCACTTATTAATTGAGCGTACTGTACAAGATCATTTTCGCTGTTATGTATTGGGGTAAGGATAACAACACTATAATTTTCATATTTCCTCTTATCGAGGGCTAAGTATTTTCTCATAATTTTTGGCTTTAGGTCATAAACAATATCGTACATAGAAAATTTCGGAACAGGTGGTACAAATCCAAGCTCATCATCAGGAGAATATTTTTCGGTATCAATCCATCCAGATTTTTGAATTTCCTCAAATGTCATATCCTCCGTTCTCAGTGGTACCCCTATGACCTCCTCAACTGAATTTATTAAGCTGTTTCCGTATTTTGCCGAAAAGTCTTTTATCTTCATCATTTCTCTGATTGCTGCAGAATTTCCGTTAGCCTTGTTCACAATCATGGGATAATTTGGTTGAAAGTATCCTTTAATCCAAGGCAAATTGATATGGATCAGAAGAAGTGAACATATTATAATCCCGGTCATAGAAAGGATTCTCTTCAATTTTCTGAACTTATTCATTGTGTGCGAGTTTCAATCCTGCATAATTTTCAAATGCTTTGGCAAGGGCTAGCAACACATACAAATCATGTTATTATACGTCCATGTATCTCTCTTTTTGTGAAGTGTGTTTACTCTGTAATACAAAGATATTTTAATTATATAGTGATAAATTAATCAAGAAGAAGACAAATTTAAATTATTCTTTGTGTATGACATACTTTTATCAAAAGTATTTATAAAATAAAATATTACATCTTTTAGGCTTAAGTATAATCATAGTGCCTAATTCAATTACATTTATTGTAGTTAGTGCCCAGGGCCTGGTTTATGCCATGCATGTCAAAATGTTTTAACAGAAAGAAACTTCGTTTACAGGTGGTTTATTAACATTCGTCGTCCTGTGGTCAACACAATAAAGGGAACAAACTCTTCACAAAAGCCGACGTATTGTGTATACTTTTTCTGAATGAATATTCTGTATAGACACCCATAAAAATTATTAATCCCACTTCTTTTACTTTGTTATTTAAAAAAATCATCTGCTCTCAAATTTGAAAACTTCAAAGTTTTAATTATGTGGCATATTAATTGTTTCAATTCTTAAATTAGAACAGATGATGAAAGGTGTTTAATTTGACATCATGCAGTTGAGTATTAAGACTTTACTAGTAATTTTTACCGAATATTAGATTAAAGTTTTAAATACGAACTTACCTGCCATACCTGTCTACCTGGACTCACGCTTTCATTTACCTGTACACTTCCGGTTACGATTTTGAGTGGTGGATCACGGGGTTTAGATATGTATGACAGCTAGTACTGCAGTACACTTCATCAATAAAAACGACAACAAATTGAAGAACTTTGATTTCAAAAACCGTTCATTTTACCATGTTTACACTAGTACTAGTTCTACCATCTTCAAAACTGTATATGAAATGTTTCAATTCGGGTCCGTGTCACTATAACACTTAAATACCCCATTCATACGACATGATTTGCATACCTCAGTATATTTTACACATAAGTAAATTTACTCACATGTGCAATTTTTGTCGTATGAACTGATTTACTCATATGCAAATTCTGCACAGTTGAGTAAATTTACACCTAGTTAGGACTAGGTGCAAATTAACTTTTGCATACACTTCGTAGCAAATTATTAGTTCATCTGTGTAAATTTTGTCGTATGAACACGCAGCAAATTTACATATATATGTATTTTGTTTTGTTTATTGCATAAATAATTATTTGAAATGTTATTTCGGTTGTGTATGCATTGGCGTGTAAAACATCGGTCGGTAAAGATGGTGGCTAGAAGGCAAAACTCTAAACAATGAGCAATTATCTCCTCCGAGATAAAATTTCGAGTTTGCAAAAACGAGGTCTTCTTGTACCTTTTCTGGCAAACCTTTGTTTATGTCTATAAAGATATATATAGCTGTGGTCGCAAACAAGTGCTCTGTAGGATCAATAAGTAGTGTCCTTACTATTCAATTGTTTCCTTGGGAATGCTCTGGAGCTATGATAGGGTCCCATTACCGTTTACCTCTTGATGACTTTCTTCTACCTTTCTCTGTTTTTAATTCAGGCAAGCTACTCACATATAAGTTGATGTTACAGGAATTTCATTAAAATCGTTGAAAGTAAGCACTCGAAATTTTCTTCCATGGCACCTGATCCCACCATGAATTTCTAGGGGTTCGTGTTAATTTCCTATTCACATATTTGTATTGTTCAAAGATTTTTGAGACCGATCACTGTTAGTTTTCTTTATCCTTTTCATTCTCCTGGAAAATACATAATTATGTTATTCAAGCAGATACATTATAATGGTCTCACACACTTGATGCACTGTAGATTTCTCAACACCAAAAAAAGATTCCAATCGTCCTATTCCTGCTGAAGACATCAACCAGTATATGACAGCAATCACCTTTTCCTTTACACCCAACAGCTCTTCTACTGTCTTTAGGACCAAGGCCAAAACATTTTCCAACATTAAACAATTTTGATAAATTTTTCATCTTCGTGTGTAAATTCTTTTACCATTCTTTAATTGTCCTTAAAGTCATTAAGTTCGTTTTTTTTCGTACAAATAAATCAGAGGATCGCCCCCCCCCCCTTGTTTCTTTGAGGAAAAGTTAGTCTTATACCCAAACAGTCGGGAAATACCCCTTTTCTTTAAAAATTCACAATTCTGAAACTGTCCATCTCCTTGTTTTATTTAAAAATATGAGGATTTACTTACAGTACAATAAACTCGTCTGAACACATAGCAAATTAACTTTTACTTACGTGTGTAGATTTACTTATGTGTAAATTTACACACATAAGCAAATTTTCGTCGTATGAATGGGGTATCAGATTAACAATTCAAATTTCTAGAAAGTTAATACCCGGTATATTAGTTCAAATATCTAAATTTCAAAAACTCAAACTGATTTCGTATATTGAAATTTAAAATATTTTAGCTAAAAAATCTAAACTTTCAAATTTCCAAACAGGTTTTAAAATTTTGATATTTTAGAATTTTACCATAAATGTTCAAAATCCAAATTTCAAAAAAAAAAAAAAAAAAAAAAAACTTCTTTTGTTTTTAAACGTTTGACTTCTTTATCTGCCTTTTGTTCTAAAAGTTTACGCTACAATCTTAAGTTCAGTAACATTTTTCGACAGATTCTAGAAAAAATTGAAAATTGAATATTTAAAAAAAAGTTTTACCATCAGTAGTTACTAACAACCTTGATTTAATTTTTCCCAATTTTATTTCATAATTGTTTCACATAGGCGTCGGAAGCAAATTGAAAGCGGGTGGTTAATTGAAAAGGGGGGGGGGCTAAACCAACAAAAAAAGGTAAACCCAGTTATCAATGCCCATATTATGTATATCTTTGCAAAAAAGTGGGGGAAGGGCCAACCCCCCCCCCCTCCCGGTCCCGACGCCCATGTTTCTGAACAATTGTTTTACTACACTTAAGGACATTAACGAAATATGCCAAGAAAACAAAAAGAAGAAATACCAAATTAAAGTGAAAGAATCCTTGCCTATGTTACTTATTCAGTTACCAAATGGGGAAAAAAAGACGACGGGTATTGTACATGTACATCCAATTTTATCAATTCTTGGCATAATTTCTACACGTAGTATTACACACCCCCTCCCATCTTTCCCAAGCAACTTTTTACTAAGCTTTCATTTTTCACACTGCATCGACCTTTCCATTGGCATAAATATTTTTGACCTTTTGATCTTGACGGCAGATTTTGACCCACTTTTTAAAAATTTTAACCTTGGCCATAACTTTTGAACAGTTTGTGCTAGAGCTTTTATATTTCACACGTATGTCTCTTATGTCAACATCTTTCCTTGGGTACAAATAATTTTTTTAACCTTTGAATCTGACATTTGACCCCCTTATAAAATAAACCTTTAACTCTGTATAGAAGGTTTAAATGGTTGGTGCTTAGGCTTTCATATTACATAACTAAAGTAAAACAAACTAATAGGAAACATGCTTATCGGGAATTGACGCGTATAGTGAAGAAGTGATTTTCATTCCTCCTCTTGACTTAAAATATATTTAACATTTAACAAATATAATGAATAATGCTTATAACCAAGCCAATTTTCCCATCCCCTGCACTTTGTTGTAACATGTTTTCCTGTATCTTCATTGACACATCTCTTCTTTGGCTAACAGTTGTGTGATCCTTTGATCATGACCTCTACCTATGAATTTGACTTGCATTTGAGAAACTTCAATGTTACTTTGTAAAACATTGCCAAATGGGGGCATTAATGTTTCATAAACACATCTTGGATTTTCAATGAAAAGCTTTCAAATTTCTTCATATTTTGCCCCCTTTGTACTTGTTTAAAATAAATTAAATCAAATCCCATAAGAAACATCATATTTATTCCGCATTAGTTTTCTCTCTGTTGTGTACTTTTTTCTTCTTTTTAGATTTTTTGCCCTCCTCCTGGATATTCGATCCAGAATTTCTGTCATTCATACTAGTTTCCAGGTCTGATTCTGAACCCTTTGTTTTGGGCCCTACTTTCACTTTCTCATTAACACTGTTCTGCTTTCGTTTTCTTGTTTGTTTGTTGACAACAGGACTGGTAACTGTTTCTGTTTCACTTGTTTTCACTTTCTTATTTTCAGCAGCCTGACCCGCAGTGCCTGTCTTATCTTTATTTTTCCTTTTTCTGGCATTTTTATTATGATTCCTGAAAGACATCAAAGTAGATATACAACTCAAGTTCACTTAACAAATGACAATAACAGTAAGATATCAATGTCAAATTGAGAAACTTACATGAATGGAGTTGTATTCCCTACTTTTCAGTAACTTACATGTTAGGAGTTGTCTTTCCTTGCTTTTAGTAACTTACATGATAGTTGTGAATTTTAGTAACTTACATGTTAGGAGGAGTTGTCTTCTCTAGATTTGAGTAACTTACATGTGAGTAACTTACATGTTAGGAGTTATCTTCCCTACCTTTGAGTAACTTACGTGTTAGGAGGAGTTATCTTCCCTAGCTTTGAGTAACTTACATGTTAGGAGTTATCTTCCCTAGCTTTGAGTAACTTACGTGTTAGGAGTTGCCTTCCCTAGCTTTGAGTTATAACTTACATGTTAGGAGTTATCTTCCCTAGCTTTGAGTTATAACTTACATGTTAGGAGTTATCTTCCCTAGCTTTGAGTTATAACTTACATGTTAGGAGTTATCTTCCCTAGCTTTGAGTTATAACTTACATGTTAGAAGTTGTCTTCCCTAGCTTTGAGTAACTTACGTGTTAGGAGGAGTTGTCTTCCCTAGCTTTGACATGATTCCCTGGTACTCTTTCCTGATGTCTGTGTTAAAGGAACCTTTCAGACTCTCCAACTTCTCTGTGACTTCCTCGGGAACCTCCTGTAAATCAACATCCTCAGTAGTGTTATAAGAGGTATCTTTAAACTTTTCATAAATCTTTTGTTGATGTAGTACTAATTTATGGATATGTTGCAGTGTTGGGACAATTAAACTACAGAAGGTGTGGGTGGAGGGGTGGGGGTGAGGGGTGGGGAGTAATTAGCGAGCTTTCATCATCAAACCTTTTAAAAGGGAAAAAACTAGAAACATATTTACCTCAGGTTTTTGTGAGCAGTTCAGATATTTCCTAAGTATGACACAAACATCATGTACTAGTTTTGTTGGAAATGCTTCCTTTGAAACCAATCGCAATATCTAGACAAAAATAAATAAAAGTTAACTTAAGACATACTGTTGCAATCTAATAAATACACATTCTGCCCAAAGATTTAACAGAAATTATTCTGTGGGGTAAAAACAGTACATTTTTAGAAAAAGCATTGGTGAGATTTTATCTCGAAGTTAACAAAAGCACATGTACATGTAAAAATATAAATTCCAAATTCTTTACCCTTGAAATGCCAGCAACCAGAGAAAGTGAGAACTCTGTCCAGGCCTCCTCTCCTAATGTCTTCTCCTGCGGAACATCAACACAAATAATCATGTCCTAATATACTAACTGTTCAGGCAAGAAAGTAATCGAGATTTGTTTGTTCACTGTTCCCTATCAAATTGTCATACACACTTACCACATCCTTGTTCAGCATGCCTGACAGAAGATAACAGGCCTGGGTCTGTGAATGGAAAGGAGTGAAGTACAAAACACGGACATATAACAGAGGATAAGATATAATGATAATATATTTGATCTTATCAATACCTTTATGAACACTTTCACTTGGCCGTCCTGAATCGTGTTTAGAAGTGTTTCTGTTACTGGCCAGAACAAGACCTAGATAAAGAAAATATACAAATCATTGAAACTGAGAACAATTTTCTTTATTGTTTCTGTGTAATGTGTTTATTTAATTATCTGTCATTTATTTCGTATTTTGAAAATGAAAATCATCAGTTCTTGAACATTAAAGGATGTCTTTACTTACAGGAAACTTGCTGAACATATTGTAGAAAAATTCTCTATGGAGTTTCTGTTTCCTGTCAGGAAAACGAATAAAAATTAAAAAGTATACGTATCTGTGCTCACAAAAGACACATGTTATCTTCTATGAGTGTATTCAGTGCCAATTAATAGCATATATCAAATGTTAATATACATAATGATTAATTTAATTTTTAACACTGAATAATATTCTAGACTAATGATTCAGACTTAAGTTTGGATAAGAGTTATACTTGTGGGATAAGTATAAAATGTACAAACTTTTTCTGGAGGAAATCCTTGAGATTTGATTGGACGACATCAATGACCATGTGGTGGACCGTCTCCTGATCCTGTCACAAGATACAAAGAAAAATCCAATGTCTCAGGATTCCATAGAAACAGAATTACATGTAACAAACAATTTCCAATGCTTCTAATGCATCATAATGCTTCGTACAGAATTTTTAAAATAAATTTTAAAAAGCACCTGCACAGTTTAGTGAAAGACCATATTCTCATCCACAGTTTGTAGTTTACATTAAATGTACAGTTAACTCTGGTCAGTACCAACATATTTAATAACAAGGGCACCGCAAGACAATGCATCTCTTTGCAAAGAGCATATCCATAAAAAGCAGCATTCAGATCCTGATGTAAATTATGTTACTTCCCTTTCATACAGCGCTAACTCACTCACATAGGAACACATAATTGTGTTACTTTATCCCCTTTAACTCTGTTGTGAGGGGATAATATCTATGCTATTTCATTGTATGTCATTACACTTCCGTTATGCACTACTAACTAAATCCCCTCCATCTTCAACAGGGAATGAAAACTAGCATGAATTCAAATTTGATATTTTTAACCAAGAACTTTGCTGGCCTGGAATAATAAATTGATGAAATTGACACAATTTCAATGAACACTAAATAAGTTGTGTAACAACTGGCAAACACTGACTTGATATTACCAATAATCATTCAGCTTCGGAAAAACATAGATCCTTTATTTATCCCAATTGATGAGAATAATCTCTGGAAAGTTGTACAAACCCTTTCTTTTTCCTCCTTCTTGTCTTTCTGACTCTTCTTAGATCTCGTCTTCATTGGAGAAGGTCCCAAACTGCCCATTTCCAGGTTCATTAATAAACGGATCTATCAAATGATGAAATTATTTTCAATCTCCAAACAATATGGCTCCAAACAAAATATAATTTCTTAATATGTGTCAGTTATCCTGCAGTTTTTCAAGATTTTTCCTGGTTCCAATCCAGAAAATGTCTTCACATTCAAAATAAAAAAAAACAAAACAACAAACAACAAACATAGGTGATCAGAGATTACAGAGCTCATCTCAACGAATGTTATCTTTAAGTAAGGCAAAGTCAAACAATTACCCAACAAAAAGTGTACATTCAAAAATGCAAAATCTATGCAATTTTGATCTGATACTTTGGAAAAGACCTATATAGAAACTTCAAACTAGTTCTTCATCACAAAATGTGATCAAAATCCAGCATCTGAAGCAAGTTTAAGAGTTTTCATCCCTTGAAGCATCATTTGGGCAAGGTTGGTTTATTTAAGCCTTATAGTTTCTTGGTGATAGACCAGCACCCATAACTTTTACCTGGTCCATTATCTGGAAAATGTATGTCGAAATCAGCATCCGGAGCAAGTCCATTAATATGCATCCTAAGATGTATCTTCCATGCAAGTCTGCGCGACATAAGGCTAATAGTTACTAAAAAATGAATCCTGCATCAAAAACTTTAACCAGTTCACTCATCCAGAAAAAAATGTAGGTCAGATACAGCATCCGAAGCCAGCCTGGTAGAATGCAACTTAAGATGTATCATCCATGCAAGTTTGGTCATTAAAGAGCTCATAGTTACTTAGAAATGAATCCTGCATCAAAAACTTTAACCTGTTCACTCATATAGAAAATGTAGGTCAGATTCAGCATCTGAAGCAAGTCTGGTAGTATGTATCCTAAGATGTACCATCCATGCAAAATAGGTCATTATAGGGCTAATTGCATCTTTGAAAATGAACCCTGCACCAAAAACTTTAACCAGTTCACTCAACCGGAAAATGTAGGTCAGATTCAGCATCCGAAGCAAGCCTGGTAATGTGCATC
>PRKT01000370.1:91535-97058 GCA_003671525.1 Saccostrea glomerata | reverse complement strand
TTGTGAAAACAGGGTGGCGGATGGCGGTATGCGAATTTGGCGTTATAAAGAGAATTTTATATAGCAGGAAAAACGTTCTTGGGAAATCATGGCGGTATTGCGAAAATGGCGATGAATCGAATGGCGATAATTCGAGAATTGACTGTACAAACATACATATTTTGGTTTTATCTGTCAGAGATCTCAAACACATCGATGTTAACCTTCATATTGAGAGCAGATTAAAATATCAGTGAATTTCAGAATTTTTCCCTACAGTGCCGGCTTAACCTACCTTGGCCTTTCTATACAGCAGTCTGAACATACTACCAGCTTTTTTTCCCAATTCCCCCTCCACCCCCTCCTTGTGTTTCTCTGTGCTAGCCAGGAGCTCCAGCAGGGGGAAGATCAGATCCTGTAAATACACAATAGTCATATCATAAGTAGGTCAATCGCACAAAAAAGATACCAAGTCTTTTGATTCAAATGCTTAGGAAAGCTTTGTTCGACAAATAAACTCATGTGCTGTAAGTATTTCAAATGTTTCAAAATTGTTTATAATTGTCTTGGAAAATTAATTCATTTAAGCAAAGTTAAAATATGGTATATAGACACTTCAATGATGCATCAACTTAACTTAACATGCTGGATAGTAGCTTGTCACTTTTTACACTTTATATGTAATGAAAATCATATCATACTTACCAAGGTTAAATCTGCAGGAGGCTGGCTCTTGACTAGAATTTCTACCAAATCCAGCACTCTACAGAAAACAAATATATAGACTGCATATGGAGTAACTTAAATTATCCCCCCCTCCTAAAATTTTCAATCAATCACAACATCCCACTGTCAATGATATTTGTTGAAATTAAGTCCATTTACTTTTTTTTTCACTATTTTAAATGTAACTCAGTTTTCAGTGTACCTGGTTTTAAATGCCAGAAACTGCTTTTTATTTTCCTTGGCCTCGGCTTCTTTTGTCTTCCTCATGTTCTTAAACACCTGAACCAGAGCTCCGTCAAGCTTGAACATGGTCTCATCATCCATGTCAGGTTCAGACTGTAAATACATAGGCCGAGAATTTAGATCAACTCAAAATTCTTTCTTTTTTAACCTCATGTGGATTTTAATGATGAGTGACACTTTGAATGAAGTCTACATTAAAGTTTGCTTAATCTCTACGTTTGTAAAAATTCCAAGCATTTGTTCTGTCTTAAGCCACTTTGAAACTCATCGTAAAATTAACTTTGTTATTCACTTCCGAGACTTTTCAATCTCCCACCTAAACTCCTTGATCCTTACCTCCTCCTCACTGTCAGATTTTTCTGCGGCCTCCCCCAGGGCAGACTTGACAGCGCTTCTAAACTCCTCATTCACCTCCTCCTCTCCCTCCTCATCTGATGACTCCTCCTCCTCTGATTCCTCTTCATCTGTCTTCTCATCCTCTTTTTCTTCTTCATCCTCTAATGCTTCCAGTCCATTTTCCCCATCTTCATTTTCCATATCTGATACATCTTCTATTATATACATGTATAGACAATTAAATTTTATACCATATTCTTCAAATGGAGAAATTAATATAAAGGCCTAAGGGCAACAGTGCTCACTTGCATTTCATTTGATACTTAAACACATATCTTCAAAAAATATTGCTTATTCTTAAATATATGTGTAAGATTATATATATTCAATATGATGTATTTGATAATAAAATAAAATCCACTAACCCTCTTCCTCATCCTCAAAGCTGATTGGTGTACTCTCATCTCCTTTCTCAGATTTGAGTACCTGAAATTTATAGAATGACAGAGATCAACACGTCTTACCTGCATGTTATTTAAAGATAATTACAGTGCCAATTTTAAAAAAATATACACATACATTAAAATATTTCTTGTGTTCTCTCACTATCTTAAACTATCAATATTTAGAAATCCTTGAAAACCTCAAATTAATTATCTGAATTTAGATACATCTTCATCCAACATTATGTGCACTGTATTTCTACATAATACATAAAATTATACTGTATACAACTACACTGGTTACAGACCAGTTTTGTACTTACGTCTGTAATAAGGCCTAGAGAGTCCGGGGTCACATGGTCAGTCAAACAGCCAAAGGTCGTCTTAGCGGCCAGCCTGGCAAAGCTGGACCCTTGTGACATCATACTCAATAATAACTCGGTCACCACCTCTATCCATTCTGGCTCTGTTAGGAAAAATATTACATGAAATAAAGAAAACAGCAAGATTCGATATTAAAATCACATTTTCGACTTTCTACATTTTTAGAAAAAGGTTCATGTGTATATTTGTCTATTGGAGAAACCCCTGACCTGACTTTGCAGACTTGACTGTAGATCTTCTTTTGTGTTTCACAGCTTTGTTGTAGCATATGTGTATATCCTAAAATGATAAAAACTCAATGATTTATGCAAAAGAAATAAAGCAAATAGCTTTGGGATTAAATGAGTTGAAGTTATCATAAATCTTGGTCGACATGATCTATATTTATCATTTCCTCAAAACTTCAAAACTTTCTCTTTATGAGGCTTCATTTTTGGTGCCCCAAAGTTTGGCATGCAAAGGTCATTTCAAACATCTGAGGATTCACATTTTGATTCCAAATACATCTTTTCCTCTGAGTTGCTCATTAAAATATTGACAAATGCTAGTAAAGCACAGTTAGAAAGAAAAAAAACAAACTTTGATGTAACCTTTCAATACCTAATTGCAGTTAACAGAATTTATTGTTTACTGTTGAATCAAATGATTGGCTGAAAATGATGCCACATCATAGAGGCGTGTTCATTCAAGCAACTATACGGTTAGGAGAGATCTCCATGCTGACTCTGTACTGTGCCTTGAGACAATGATACCTGATTCCTTCATTGCATGTAAGGACCTTCTAAAATTTATCATGCATTAATCAATTGTCGTGACTACAGCAGTATAGTCAGAGAGCTTGCTTCCTTTCTTCAAAGATTTAGATTTGTAGCAATCCTTGAGTGTGATGTGAAGACATTAACCTTTTAAAAAGTTCAACTAATTCTAATTATGTCTGTTTACCAAATGTCCCCTCACAGAAGAGCTATTAAAATTTACTGTGGGTAGATAATTGTATATATTTGAAGATAGCGTGCATTTTCATGGAGTAAACAAAGTGATAAATTAAGAACTTTTAAGCCAAGGGATGAGACACTATAATGTTTATACAAATGACATCAAGATGACCTAACCAACAAGGACACATCTTTGTATACTGATGCAACATCCCCTACCTTGTCTATATAACACCATGTAAACATAACGTCATCTCAAAACAAACAAAATTGTGACAGGTTCTTTTCTCATACTGCCTGGTTATTATATCACTTACTTGACGTAAATGATGCCAAGATCACAATGCATCCCTCTACACAAAGTCAACACTCTGAGTATTATACTAGATGTGACCTTCTTGTCACAAGTAAACTTGCGACACTTAAACAACAGGAAGTAACCCATGTAATACAGGCTCCTATAAAAGCTCGTTTTCAAGGGGATCTCGTTAACCACTACATGTACATGTAATTCCAGAGATGCTTACATCAAGAGGCACTTGAATTTGTGTTTTAGAAATTAGCAAAAAAAATCTCATCCGAGTGAAATATGAAAGTCCTCAGTTTGACAGAAAAGACTCATGAATGTGACTTACACGAGGCTCTATTAACCAGAGATTCACAGACAAAAATCAATGATGGCAATGTGCAAGTAGTCCACTTAGGACATTTTGAGTATGGATATGACATGATTCTAGCCCTGAGGCCCCAGAGTGAAGAAAAGGTTTGGATCCACTCCTCACTCTCCTATCAAAGTGATCTAGTGGACCGGGGTGGTCAGTGTTTGTCCAGTGTGAACCTACAGCGATGTAGTGCTCACTTTGCTCTGTTGTCTGACAACACTCAGGTCTTCACAGACTACCAGAACAATTGTGTCAAGCATGTGAACCTCTCTGGTGAAGTAGTTGAACTGTTCACCACTCGGCCATTACGGCCCTGTGGAATATGTGTAACAAATAATGACAATGGGACAGGTGTGTTAGTTTCCCTTGAGGACACCGTTTCCTATCAACCCACCAATGCCAACCAAAGAATGGTACAGCATTACAGTCTGAAAGGTGACATCATCTCAATATACCGATGTGATGAACTATCTGACGATGAAACTCCTTTATTTAACAGACCTGATGCAATTGTCCAAAATCACAACAAAGACATCTGTGTTGTTAATCGCACTGGCTTTGATTCGGGCGAAGTTTGCATCATCACAGAAGATGGAAACCTCAAGTGTCGTTACCAAGGCAACATCTTAACCTTTGACCCTTGTGGCATTTGTTGTGACAGCAAAATGAACATAATTGTTAGTGACTACAGTAACAGCTGTGTTCACCTTCTGACCCCTGAGGGGGGATTCTCCACCTACCTCCTGACTAAAAACAGCCTGACCGGGGACCCCTGGTCCCTTGGGATCTACAATGACTACCTGTGGGTTGGGTGTAATGGAGGGAAAATCGGACGTTACAGGTTGATTCATGACGAGGAAGATTCCTTGAAAAAATTAGTTATCCCCATTCAACTGTAATTTTTTTCCCCATTTGAAACTAACTAAGCCTCCTTTATCTGTTTCAACTTATTTGAAAGTCATCTGATCATGTTGATTAGATTCTCACTTGTAAGACCATATCAAGTTCATCTGAGAAAATGTACCACTTGTGACTCCTATGAAAATGAAAGTACATGTGCTGACAAATTCAAGTTTACTAAAAAAAATTCTTTTCCAGTACAGCCAAGAATATGTTTTTCAGCACTGTGTTAGAATTGCTCAATACTCACAGTTTAATATGTTGGTATATTTTATAGGTACATGTATTAGAATGTTAATATTTATAAATACACAATTTACATGTAAATCTAATTAGCTTATGTTTTTTTTTATTCAAACCTGCTTTTGATCAAAATTGCATTAAAACATATTGTACTTCTTGAAGTTGTCTTTTATAAATATCTGAATAAGAAATAATCAGAATTTGTTTGCTACTCTCTATCAACAACTCTATGAATAAGAAATCTAAATATAGTAAGTCTTTGGTAACTGGACAGGAGAATCATGCAATTAATTGAAATTCTTATCAAGGAAAAAATCAAGTACGGGCCAGTACAAATCTATGCTTGAAGATCAGAAACTTGTAAATGGTCATCAAGATTTCATTTCTGTGATATAATCAATTAGCCGCAGCATGTAGAACAAATCCTATTTTACATGATGTTTACTCCAAGTCATGGCTCATTGCATTTGGGTCCATCAAGTTTTGCTAATCCCGACCAAAGGTAAATGCAATAAATAAGTTAAGGTTGTTTCAAGTAATGAGACCCAAGTCTCTCAACAAAAGTGTGGGAGAGGAGACCTTGAACTTTACAGAAATTTGTCACATTCTTCTTTAACTTTTACACTGAAATCATTTCTCTTCTCAGCAGTACAAAATGTTAAGGAAAGTATA
>PRKT01000370.1:79035-86535 GCA_003671525.1 Saccostrea glomerata | reverse complement strand
AACTTGGACTGAACTTTCATCAGAAAATTGAATCTGGTCAATCATCCAGAAAATCAAATGTAGGTCAGATCCAGAATCATTCATCCAAAAATTTCAATTCATTTTTTGCTTGAATAAAATACAAAACATACAATCAAAACAAGTATTTTAGTTGAAATCTAACTCTACCTCTGCCTTCGGTCCAGAAATCGGTGAAAGAAATCTTAGCTGTGGTCAGCTGCTGAACAATTTCATCATTGATCAGGTGTATCACAGGGTAGGAAGATGTCGAGAGCTAGAGAATAATAATCAGACACTGTACTTTCCTTAAATTTCATTACTGTGGCTGTTGCTGACACTTGTATGTCTGTTTATATTTAATCAAAATGTCTGTACTGTATAGCATTTTTGAAAATATCATTTCATTATCGATATAACAGGTATGAAAGTACCTTAATAGCTCTTCATTATAAAAAATCAAAATGTCATGTTATCAGAGGTTCAGACATTTATAAGATTTCTTCATAGAAATCAGAAATAAAGTCTTCATCATTTACATGACTTTATAATAAACTGCTTTTTGCATTAATGCTTAAGATTTAGGATAAAGCTTATGTGTAACAAAAAATACAAATCACTTCTTAATGAAACACATATAGATTTATTTCTATTACAAATAACAACAAACCTTTATAACATTCCAAATATGTTTAAGATTCTCAGCACAAAATATTACTGACGATCCCCAGTATGTTTTCAAAAAGGCTTTGTCCACCGTTTTCTGAAATGTTGATTGTAAATGTCATTCTAAACTTCATCTAAATCTCAGAGAGAAATAAAAGAACCAATGAGAAGTGTGACCTATTTACGATATTTATAGAAGTGTGACCTATTTAATCTATTTATAGGTACAGTACCGAGTGGTATTTCTGACAGGCCAGCAGCAGGAGGAGGGTGTCTGGGGAACACCCCGTCCAGCCCTGGGTCAGGTCAGCCTCGATCTCACTCCAAACTGAGGCTTTAAAGATGTCGTTTTTCACCTGAAAAAAAGGCTGCTTTATTAGTAACAGGGAAACTTGGTGACTTTTCTCCTTAATTGTTTTGTCTCTAATAATCTATCTATATCTACTACTTAAAACATACTTCTCTTAATGAATTGGATTTATTAAGCTATGTAGTTACATGCGGTCACAATTTTTTCTGCAGAAGTATATTACAGACAACTTAAAGTGCCTTTTACTTTGGTCAAACAAAAGCAATCCAAAAAAATCAACTTTTTTTTCACCGGTGGACTGAACAGAAATTGTTATTAACAGAGTTATGAACCCTTGGAAAAGATACATTGACATTTTGTACCTCATGAAAATCTTTATACTTTGTGTGCAGGTGTCTTATAAATCTTACACTTTATTGGAGACATTAATACCCTTAACAAAAATAATAATAAACTACCATAGCATTTAAAAGGATCAAATACTACCTGTGAGGCTATGAGTGATATGGCATAAGTTGAAATCTGTTTTAGGTAAGTTCTGTTTTTGCAGACTTGAACCAGACTCTGGACAACTTTCTGTACTTGTTCTTGAGTTGCACTGGCTATTCGATCAGATTGAGCTAAGGTCAAATAGGCCAACACCTTCCCAAGTAATATATTTCCCTGCTCCTGAAATGTTCAAACACCAAGTTCTTTAGTGCCGTCTAATAAATGTCTTGGTGCTGATAATACTATTTGATAGTTTTTGTTCAGTGTCTAAAATGCTTCTTCACGAATGAGCAGAAGCAATAAAAAATCCTATATTTATATATGAGTTTCACTGCTTACGGAGAAGTTACTTACAGATCTGGATTCCTTCTGTGTAAACTTGAGATGTTCAGCCACAGCACCTAGTATCACATCAACATTTACTGCAGGGAAAGATCTGAGGATCTGTCAAACATAAAACTTCTTTTTAAATGATAATTTTCAAAATATTGATCCTTGTCCGAAGCCCACGGTTGGTCTCGCTTCTCTTACCTCATCATCGGAAGCCCACGGTCGGTCTCGCTTCTCTTACCTCGAGGTAAGAGAAGCGAGACTGACCGTGGACTTCCGACAATGAATATTGATAAACTGCTCAGTATTTAACCCATTAAATTTTTTATGTCTACCCTTGAAAGAATTAATATTTTCCTTTCACTAAATGGTTGTTTCATACTTTGACTTAAGAGTTGCATCCCAATAAAAAAACAAGATGTTTTGTGAAACACTGATGATGGATGGATTGAAGGTCAAGGTCAAAATAGTTAAGATTCAAAGGAAGGCCTTGTCACGTGGAATATGTCTGTGAAATATGTGAAGTGTAAAAGCCTTCGCACTAACTGTTCAAAAGTTTTGAAATTTAAATTTGGGTCAATTCTTGCAAAATTGGGTGAAATTCCAATGTCAAGATCAAGAGTCCAAATATTGTGGTACTTGTCAAAAGGAGTACACATGTGAAATATGAGTCAGAGCTCCAACCAATCAAAAGTAATGGGCAATCTTAAATTTACTAAGAACAAATGCGTACAAAAGGATGGGCATGACAAAAATTATTTACCCCAAATCTTCAATTACAGGGGCATGAAAAGTTCCTATTCATTTGCCTTGAAAATGTAACTAAATATGCATATAGTATGTACAATAAACATTTAATTTTTGTCACCTAAAGTCTTGTATATATGCGTTACTTATATAATTTTTCATATCATGAATTGACAAATTGTTTTCAATGTAAACCTTATCACTTTAAAAATATTTTACAATTGAAATGAAAGACATTGAAGACAATAAACTTTTTCTACAATCCAAATAAATTCTACATATGAACAAGAAACAAAGGAGCTGTGTACGTGATAGTACATTTCTTATGTTTCCTGGAAGTGTGAAATATTGAAATTAAATGCACATTCACCTGACAGAGTGCGACTGAGAACCCATGCCTGGCTGATTGTCGGTTAGAGGCTAGGCCCTTAATGAGTCTGTTAATGGAATACTGCAACTCCTCACAAATCTCTGACTACATAATAGGAACAGAAAATAAGAAAACTGTAAATTAAATCATGATTAAATTAATGAGGTTCCAAAAATAGGGACAAACTAATGCCCGATATTAAAAAAACTAAGATAAACTTTATTTATAGAAAGAAATGATTGCTTTCATTCATATCCACATAAAACTTGAAATATGGCCAATGCATATACTGATATAGGACATGAATGTCCCTAGTTTATTGTGAAAATTAATTTTAATGCACGAAGATAGAATTCACAGTATAACATAAAGCATCTGTCTAAAACAGTAAAAGAAAATATAACTAATGTACAGATTTAGATATCCATGTAGACATCATAGCTAGGACAACCACCAAAATCACAGGCACCTGAAGTACGGATAATACACCCCCCCCCTTTTTTTTAATGAAAAAAAAATGTAAGAGTGTATAATACCTCGAAAATATAAAATTTCCCCGTCAAACACATCTATATGTCATTATATGCAAGCATATGGTACTTTTTCTCACGTTTAAAGAATGGCCCTATTCGGTATAATAAAAATACACAAGGTAAGAAACAAAAGTTGTAAACAAATGGGGGACCCCTGCTTCGAGACAGATTACCAAGATAATAATTAGTGTTACCTATAATAATTTTGCATGCACTCTGTCTGGGAGATGTTCTTTTACTAGTCTCTTTAACCTGTCTCTTTAACCTAAACCCCGCTATTAGCGTTTGATATGCCGTAATCGAACGATTTATTAATCGGATACATAAAATTTTCTCCATTGGCAGCGTTGGAGGAGGTTTTGGAGCTGTTTTTCTGTTTCGCCTTATCTGATTGGTTGATATTTAAACTGTATTACAATTAACCAATCAGATAAGGCGAAACAGAAAAAGCAGCTCCAAAACCTCCTCCAACGCTGCCAATGGAGAAAATTTTATGTATCCGATTAATAAATCGTTCGATTACGGCATATCAACGCTAATAGCGGGGTTTAGGTTAAAGAGACTAATAAAAGAACATCTCCCAGACAGAGTGCATGCAAAATTATTATAGGTAACACTAATTATTATCTTGGTAATCTGTCTCCAAGCAGGGGTCCCCCGTTTGTTTACAACATTTGTTTCTTACCTTGTGTATTTTTATTATACTGAATATGGCCATTTTTTAAACGTGAGAAAAAGTACAATCTGCTTGCATATAATGACATATCGATGTGTTTGACGGGGAAATTTTATATTTTCGAGGTATTATACACTCTTACATTTTTTTTCATTAAAAAAAGGGGGGAGGAGGTGTATATCCGTACTTCAGGTGCCTGTGCCACAATCAGGTCCAGTACAATCACTAGATTTAGCTACTTAGCTAAAATTACCTATGTAGCTTTATTTACATACCTCAGGTAGCTTTATTTAGCTATTTCAGCGCAACTTTTTACAATTTTTTTCTTTTCATTAAAAAAAGAAAAAAAATTGCAAGTAAATGACTATCAATATTTACACTAGGGAGGTTTTAAAAAACAATCCAAAGCATAGATAAAGATAAATATCAGTATCTTGAACATTGGATATCTCCAATACCCTGCTTATGTCAAAGTTGATCGCCGGTCCCGGTCGTAATCTCTGTATTCATGATTTAAAAAACATCCCACTTATGTTGAAGTATATTCAAAATCCCGTTTTCATTGTTAGTTTCGTAAACTAGGTGTTCCTTACTACTACTTCATAATGTAATACATGTACTGTAGATCACTAAATTTTCGCGACACCTTATTTTCGCGAGATTGTCAATGACTCTTTTTAAGCGAGACATAATTTTCACGAATAGTTGTTATTCCTCTACATAATCGTAAGGAATACTTTTATGTGCGAGAATTTAATTTTCAATTTTCGCGAACGCCTTGTCTCGCGTAATTACGCGAAAATAAAGTTCTCGCGAATAAAAAGTGATTTACAGTACTTGTAAGCTATTAATAATATTCACATACACAGTTTGAATACTTATTATATTTTTAGTGTTTACTGTTATATCAATAACACTTTGCACTAATTGTAATCAAATGATGTTGAAAAAAATTCGTCTTTTTCTTTTCTTATGGAGACGGTTCTTCAACTAAAACACTAGTCTAATGAAACACGATAAAGAAAACAACAACATTGTTTTTCTTAAAATTTAAGAATTTTAGTTTACAATTAAGACTACATGATAGGTAAGACAGGATAGTATTATGCATGAACAGATATATACGAAAAATGGGAAGTTATTAATTCGACATTGGAAGACAACTTTCAAACCCCTCGAATATCTCCAAGTCTTGTCATAAGGTCCCCTCATCTTTGAGATACTGATATTTCACTGTATAAGTTTTAAACATTGCTGTGTTTGAACACCTTAAAGCAAAAAATGTAATTCCGTTGTTTGCGTAAATGTTGAAGTATTTTCTCTATTTTGTGTGCAGTGAGGCATGGATGTGTATGATTACTTCACATTGTGCTGTATAATGACTGATCTATTGTCATGTTAACCAGAACTGGACTTCTTTGTTATTTCATTCAAAGAAGTAACTGTTGTTTAGTTTATAGGCCCAAAACTTTCAGAACTTTGAATGCAATTGTACAGAAAAAGACATTTTTCCAGTGATTTTTTCATGAATTGTTTTCAGAGTTCAAAGTAGAAAATATCACTGCATCAAAATGAGACTTTCTGTACATCCTCAGAAAAATGTATTTTAAAGAAATAAGATTGATTTAGTAGCTAAATACTGCTGCTTCATGTACAAAAATCAAGCTACGTAGCTAAATGAGTAAACCTAGCGATAGTACAGTGAAGTCGCCAATTCAGGGTCACGTCAAGGTGTTTTGTGGATATTTTGCAAATCTGTTCAATTTATATTTCATGCAATATATGTATTGAAATAACAAATAGTGAGTCATCCAAACACCTTTTTGTTTTCAAAATAGCTACACGGGAACAATATTTACAGAGGTATTTCAGCAAGGCCTAGTTTCCCCAGTTACAAATCATTTTCTCCATTTCCGGGTCATGTGAATTCATGGTCGTGTAATATTCATGGAACGTTTCGGAACACGATTATAAAGATGTTGAAACATAAAACAATTCATGCAGCTTGGAAAAAAGTAAAACAACCACAGAAATATGTTTAAATAATTTTTAAAACAATTACAACAAAACAAATTGCAGTATGCAGAATTAAAAAAATGTATTAGGATTAAAAATAATACAATTAAATTCATTTATTTATAAAAATGCATTTGAAGGGTTAACTCGATTTTAATTTTTAGAAAAAAATATTTTCTAGTTAGAATACTTTTGATAATCAAGGTAAATACATGGTTGTCGATTGGTTTTGTACATGGAATTTTGACGTGTTCATGCCATGAGATTGCGTGACCCACAATTGGAGAAACTACTACAGTTAGATTTAATAATTATTATAATTTTATTTGAGCAGCGATAATTATGATTGATTTCTGAGTTAAAACTTAATGCATTTGCCATACTTTCGAGCTATCATTATTTATCTAGAACTTTTATATCAGCCTATCTGCAGCGAACGAAAACGAAAGTAGTCCGTCACCGCAGCAGAAACATCCAAGTCCTTAATGCGTGCGTTTCAGAATTTCGATTGTCGGACGCTCTCTAAAAGTTGATATTCAAAATTTTGTAATGGATTACAGACAGAAAGACCAGTTTTTCATGACCAGCATATTCATTAAGTTTTTTGCGCTTAAATGTTAAAACTAGGCATAAAATACACGCGAGTGACCCGGAATTGGAGACGACCCGGAATTGGCGACTCCACTGTATTGTGACGTAACCTATTTTCGATAGTATCCTAATTTCGATAGGCTAATGTTTTTAACAATAAATCAGAAAACCTTTCGTAATTTTTTTGAACCCTTATCCCAAAATTATCACCAGATGTAAAAAGTGTTTTCAAGCTAAAAAGATCGAAAATTATGCCATTTAGAGAGGTAAGATTTTATTTTTCTTTTTTAACTATTCAAATCACCCCCTTTTCTCATAATGCCAAAAAATTCATTTTAAAACCCCATCTCCTAAGCCTGAATACAACATTTGATGTTTAAATGTTATCGTCTGTTCAAAAGCTCTGTGTTATGGCTTAAAAATAGATAAGCCTCACTTTGGGCAAACTTCCGCTTAAAAAAATAAAGTATGGAGGCCTGTCACGGGTATTTTATTTTAAATTTTGACATCTTTTAATGTTTTCGGTTTTGTTTCTGTTGATTTATTGTTTGTTTTTTTGTAGATATTTTCCATCAAAAGGGGAAATAACAAGAATTAGTATAGGCCAAAGGCTGTGGATAATGCTTTCCTAGCAGACAATGGCTCCTGGCTTGAAATTTCGATTTTATAAAATTTCAACCAAAAGATAAAAAAAATTAATGTTATAATTGAGTATATTTTATTTGTTGTTAAGATTATAGTTGAAAATAGGACCAATAAATCCAATACAAAAAAA
>PRKT01000370.1:60076-78866 GCA_003671525.1 Saccostrea glomerata | reverse complement strand
CCCCCCCCCCCCCCCCCCCACTATCAAAAACGATGCTACGTGCCTGCTAATGTCAAGGTCTAGAGATCAAATTTGGTGGGACCTGAAGAATTGTCTTGTCACAAGGTGGCTGCAGAACTGCATGTAGCGTAATGGTTTTATATATTGGTCTTCATTGGCGTCGGAAGCAAATTGAAGGAGGGGGGGATAATTAAGCTGAAGAGAAAACAAAATAAACCTACAAAAAAAAACTTGACAAGCAAATAAAATAGGATTTTTTTTACACATTTCGGATGAATTTCATCATTCTCCAGGATTGGACAAAATTTCATCATTCTCCAGGATTGGACAATCATCTACCTTTAACTACCTAAGTCTACCAAGTTAATTGTATACAGACAGACATATATAGACAGACAAACAGACGGGTGAACAGAGCAACAAATTATATAATCTATGTAATCTTCAATTACAGGGGCATAAAAATATCGTTAAGTGAAAGAATCTTTAAAACATACAGTATTTACTTTTTTTCAATCCATCTTCGAAATTAATTTTCACAATATTGCTAAGAACAATTAACTCAGAGTTTCAAGAAACAAGAAGGCCTAATATTTATTTCAGAGGTCTGCGATAAGCTCAACGTAAAAAGAAAAGGACGACGTCTCTCGGAAACTATAAAGATGAAACTATACACCGTGTAAGTGAAAAGTGCCAATTTCGGGGAAAATATGTCAAAAGAGAGGCCAAGGTCTAAACTTTTTACACGTATGCATTTTCCCCACTTTCAAGTACCAAAATTATCAGCATATATATAAGGTTTAATAGAAATATCTTGAATAGTTTAATTCATGAAAATTGATTCATACGGATTTACAAAAAGGGGCATCAAAGTCAAAGACAAGGCAAATATAAAAAATATTGATGAAGATGTATAGCTCTCATCAATGTGTATTAGCATCTGAAGTTTTATTCAAGATATATTAAATATTTTCTTTGAAATAAGGCTAGCTTTAATTAATACACAAAATTAAAAAAAAAACTTTAGGTTATGGTCAAGGATAAAGTGGAGGTCATAGAATGTTTATGCAGTTGAATAGTTTTTTCCAATATATATATTAAAGTAAGAATAAAAAAAAATATTTTGAGAATTTTTTCCCCTTTGAGACTAAACTAAACAAAATCAAATTTCGCTCCGAAATAAGAAATGTACGTCTTAGCAAATGTATTTTTTGCGCATGCGTAACGGATGTAGTTTTTTACAACATGGCCGAGTATGGGTAAGATAATTTACAGGACAGTTGAACAGATATATTTAAAATTTATGTACTTAGCGTGCAGAAATAACATGCTCCTAGTCATAAACATTAAAGAAACGGTGTATCAAAATAGCTTATTGTTGGATTTTCATATTGTCACCGTTGATTACATGCAAAACAATGCAACACGTGTTGCTCACTACCAAGCATTATTCAAAGAGGGGTTGCTTAATACCAATACCACAGTTAATACTAAAAACCCAGTGATATTTTTATCCCCTTTTAAGTGAATATTTTCACTGAACGTAAATTAAAAAAAAATGTTTTTCACAAATTTGTTCTGTTAATTGTTTTTTTTTTTTGTCATCATTTTGTGAATACATTACTGTAAAACCAACTTTTATTCGCTTGTAAGAAATATTCGGAAGTTTAGACCTCTTAAAAAACTCCTGAATATTAGTTCATTTATTTTTCTTTGTATTTGTGAAGAATATTTCCTCAGTCACGAAAATCAATCGTTGCAGATTTTTTTCAAATGGACGAATCGCGAATAAAAGTTGGTTAACATTATTTAATTAGTAAAGCATTATGTTACAACAAAAAAATTATCTGCATATAGATTATTCAACTTGCTGTTAGATTGTAACACATATCAGAGAGTTTTTTATTTCATGAAAACTCTGTTGATGATGAATGCAATGTGTCAGTTTTTTTTTTTTTTTTTGCAGTTTTTTTTAGTGTAAAGCCTATTAGTAAAATGATTTGCTTCAAAAACAATTCAAGATGCTGTTAGTAAATCAGACCTTAATACGTGTAACAACAATACAGAATCCACCCAACTCTCATTCATTTTTATCTTAGAATATTGTGATATTTGAATTGAAATATCAGGCTGTCACTTGGTTTTGACCGGTGCATGCCATCCCTTTGTGAACATGGTGAAGAGGTCTCAAGTTTGCTCATGAATATAGCCCAAAACCACTTTCAAGAGGAGATTATTTAGAAATAGTGAAAATTTGGTGGTGTCTTACATTTGAATTTAATTTTTCAAGAACAACTGGGTCAGAAAAACAAAACAATACTAGTGCCAATATCTCTATATGACATATAATGCATTTGTTCATTTCATGGTGCCTATGGCTAGGTTGAACTACAAAAAGAAAGTACATAGTATAGCTTTATTTAAGGAGTAAGTGTCTTATTTTTTTCGATTTCATGATGTGATCAATTGATTAGCTTGCATGACTGATAATTTGCATAAACACTGAAGGCGTTTATGCCAAGAATTATCACGCAAGCCAACCAACTGATCATCTTCATGAAATTGAAAAATCTGACAGTTATTCCTTATATTTACATGGTATTGATTCCACCAATCCACATGCTAAAAGCCCCGCTTCTTGTCTCTATTTGTTTTCCCTGCACGTGATTTTTTTTAAAAGCCCCGCTTCTTGTCTCTATTTGTTTTCCCTGCACGTGATTTTTTTTAAAAGCCCCGCTTCTTGTCTCTATTTGTTTTCCCTGCACGTGATTTTTTTTAAAAGCCCCGCTTCTTGTCTCTATTTGTTTTCCCTGCACGTGATTTTTTTTAAAAGCCCCGCTTCTTGTCTCTATTTGTTTTCCCTGCACGTGATTTTTTTTAAAAGCCCCGCTTCTTGTCTCTATTTGTTTTCCCTGCACGTGATTTTTTTTAAAAGCCCCGCTTCTTGTCTCTATTTGTTTTCCCTGCACGTGATTTTTTTTAAAAGCCCCGCTTCTTGTCTCTATTTGTTTTCCCTGCACGTGATTTTTTTTAAAAGCCCCGCTTCTTGTCTCTATTTGTTTTCCCTGCACTTGATTTTTTTTTTACCGCGCCTTTCAATGAAGCAGTGCATTGATAGAGAAATAAAGTACATTGACTTTTTGAAATTTTATCTCGAAAGACATTAGAAATGTAAATATATCAGGATATACATTATACATTGCTTCATAGATGACACATAATAATAGTATTTCTTTTTCATTAAGCACAGATCTTGCCAGCCATACAGAAGCTTTTAAACAATATGATTACATATAACATTTTGCAGTCTGTGAATGTTGTTTTACAGAAATGATTATGGGGATCGATACAGCGGTGGCGGCGGCGGCGGTGGATATGGAGGACGTAGAGGAGGGAGGAACCAGGAGAAGAAACCATTACCCACAGAACCACCCTTCACTTGTTACGTAGGAAACTTACCTCAAGGACTTGTCCAGGGCGACTTAGAAATCATATTCAAACACTTGCGGGTATGAAATTAAAAAAAAAATTTCAATACTTGTGAAATTTCAAATGTTTTAATTTTGATGCTTAATGTGGAAGCGCAAGTTAATTGCATTTTTACAGTCTGACCTTAAATTTGAAAGAAAAAATTGTTTTCTTGATTAGAATTTGAATTAAATTTGATTTATGTTTTAAATCCTGATCAAATCATAATGACCAAGTATCATGATATGCATTAATATCTGTTCACACTGTATTGAAGTGTCATACATAACAACACACACTTTATTGAAGAAGTGTAATGAATGATTCTTTTCATTTTAGGTTCGTAGTGTACGTCTAGTCAGAGATAAAGAAACAGATAAATTTAAAGGTGGGTAAAGGATTTTTTTCCCTTTTGTCAAGTTTTGCAAAAACAACTTAATAATTGATTTTTCATCCTTTTAAAGTCTATTTCGTAGCCATCATTTGATCACAGTACCAGTATATACATATGTCTTTGTTTGCATATGATATTTATACCTGTTTCATTTACTTTCAGGATTTTCTTATGTGGAATTTGAAGACATTGACTCTTTAAAGGAAGCCCTCACATATGATGGAGCAGTAAGTGCATGTATTGCCATCCAAATGTTTACAGCTAATCTGGTGTTCAAGTACATGTATTTATTTATATGAATTCTTAGCTAATCTACAAACCAAGTCATACTTTAGGGCTCAACAATAAGCTCAAAACATACTAGACCAGTTGGAGTTGGACTAGTACCTGAACATTTCAGTTTTTGATAGGTTTTTAGATCCATAAGCACGAAAAAAGTAATTTTTTCCCCCTTTTTTTAGTTATTTGAAGATAAAAACATTCGTGTTGATGTAGCAGAGGGTAGAAATAAAGACAAAGGCCAAGGATTCCAAGGCAACCGAGGAAGAGATAGGGGTACGTAACAATAGAAGATAAAAAAATAATGACTTCATTCCCTCACATAAGAAGATAAGGGAAGGAGAAGGCATTATTAAAGCTTATGAAAATTAGAAGAAGGACTCTGGAGTTAGCATGGAAATGCAATATTTCATCTGTAGATAAAAAGTTAAAATCAGCATTTTGGTAATATTCCATCTCCAGAGGTATCCAACTTGCAGATATTGTATAATGCTCTAGATTCCATGTCTGTTCTGGGTTGTAAATGAGAAATGTCAAAACCAAACTTTGAATCATAATGCCTGTTTTGCTCCCTAAACACTTTGTTAATAATAGGTTAGCTTGCTTACAGGCAATATCCAAACCATACTGAAAGATACCTGATCTAATGTAAGCATCAAATGCTACATCAGATAAATTTATTTTGTAGTTGAGAAATTGTAGGTATCCAAACCAAACCAGCACACATGATAAGTATATGAGTGTTTTCTCTGTTACAAACTTGTATGGTACATCAGACGTGTAATGCAAATCTCTGAACGCGTTAAGTTTCAAAGTAAAGAGAATATTTTCTTTCTTTATACTACAGGTGGATTCCGAGGTCGCGGGGGCCGTGGTGGTCGAGGTGGCTACCAGGACCGAGGAGGTGACAACTGGGGCGGTGACCGGGGGTACTCAGACCGCGGGGGCTATAACAGGGGAGGCTATCGAGGGGACTTTGGTGGTGGTCGGGGCCGCCATGACGGATTTGGGGGTAGGAATCAGGATGGTTTTGGTGGTGGAAGAAACAATGATGGTTTCAGTGGTCGCTCCAGGCAAAGACAGAATAGTGGACCCTCAGAAGAACTGAGGGAACCCTCGCCAGGTGAGTCGCTGAATTAGAAATATTTTGTAAACATCATTTCTGGTACTGTTAAATTTTATCTTCAAGAACTTCTTGATTCCTGACAAGTGACATCTTTCATCCTTTCATGGTGTGTGCAAGTCAAATCTATACTTTGCAGTTCACAAAATGAATGGATTGGAGGTATTGATTTTAACATGAAATTCGAGGTCTAAATTTAGGAACTGTTGTTAAACATTGTGTTTTGTTCATTGCAGAGAGTGCAGCACAGCGCCCTAAATTAAAACTTTTACCACGTAGTAAAGAGCCTGCTAGTGCAGCAGCGGCACCTGGGACTAGAAATGCCAGTATATTTGGCACTGGGAAACCCCGGGATGCAGCAAACGATGCTGATGTTCCCACTGATCGCAGTCGTACGACAAGTGAAAACAGCAACCATTAGCTATAAACAAAAATCATTAACCAATTGTTTGTAAATATTGTAAATTTCTTGTGTACAGAATCACTCGATACATGTAATTTTTGAGAAAATTCTTAAAACACTTCCCACATGATATAAATTCTGATGTATGCCTCACTATTTCTACTGACTTGAAATAGTTTGAAGACAGATTTATTCCCATTTTCTGTACTACTTTCTTAATCACCATTAAAATTTCCCCTGTGTAAAAATAGCTCTTATGTCAAAAATCTAAACCTCTGCTTGTAGTTGAACTATACTGTTAGCAGTTGGATTGTGTTTGTTGTTGACTATGTACACTGTATTTGATAATGGATGAATTATTTCAGTTATTGTGACTGTAAACCTGACATGACAGGTTTTATTTGGGATGAAGTATCCTCACCTGGCTTTTATCTCACTATTTCATACATTGTGAATGGATTGTGTAGCATTTTGTTGCAAGGGGAATAACTTGTTTCAAGCAATGACTAAATTCACTGATTTTTTTTTTATTTTGATAATTATTACTTAGAACTTAAATTGAATGTTTAAGCGCAGGAAAAAATATTTTTTTTATTGAGCAGAGATTTGCCCTGCTTCAGTGTATTGTTTGATATTCCTTTAATGATATTCTCATTATGCCACAGAATATTTATAGTACACAATGAAAAGAACTCTGTCCTGTTCTGTCCTGTTGTTCTCTCATCTTTCTAACAGTCCAAGCCTTAATTGTCTTAGAACAAGATACTCCTCCCCAAAACATGATACTGACTTTTAAATTTTTTTGATACATTTTTTCCTAAATTAATTTTTTCCTTTAATGTTGGAGTGCATAGGAGTATCCTGTTTCCATGAAAATATAAGATCAGTGATTTTACTATTGTTGAGAGTTCAACAACGGATTGGATAATTTTTTGCCCTGATAGTTAATTTCATGTACATGGATGTCCATTTAAATTGAACTCCGTTTGTTTTCATGAATTTTGGTGTGTGTGTGTGTTTGACATATCTGCATCCCATAATTACAAGTATCCATTAATGTTAAGATATCATTAATATGAAAGATTTTGAGCAATATTACTTACGGTAACAGTTAACAGACATATGAAAACATAAATTTTCCAATACATACCTGTCTTTTTAATCCTTTTTTGTTGCAAAAGGTTGTAAGAAAAGAGGATAAAATTCTAAGCTGATTTATTTATTATTTGTTTATTTTTACTGAGCAACTATCTTGTTGAGTGTATCTGTGCATTTTGTAGTTCACGTATACTGAAGCTATTGACTTCTTTTTGGAACTGTTTTCACTTTTTTTTCTGCCTTTAAATATACCTGAATTTGTTTGCTTAATTATTTCTTTTTGTCAATTCATCAAAAAAATTTTAATGATCTATACTTGTGGAGAGGATGTACCTAATGCATTGATGCATGTTATCTACCCCCCCCCCTTTTTTTTTTATTGATTATGCATAACAATGCATATATTATTATGAGTACAGTTTAGATAAAAAGTTTCTCAGTGTTGTGTATTATGAAAATTGGTTATTTTAAAGCATATTTTCTTTTGAAAAAAATGTCTTTAAAATCAACACAGAGGAAATATTTTAAAGCAGTTTTAAATTGCAGTGTTTTATTGACTCATAAACATAATTTGATATTGAATTAATTGAAATAAACACTAATCTTGATGATACATATTTCAATATGTAAATAATTCTAGTTTTAGCAGTTGAATTATGATAAAAAAAATTGATGCATTTTTTTTTTGTAAATGTTCTTAAATTGTCTGTATAATGACTGGAAACTTGTTTTTACTTGTGAGATATGGCATACATGGTGCTCATTTGTGTGTGCTTATGTACATGTACATATCTCTCGTCCATTATATAGTGTCTGTGAATATATATACCCATACTATACCATTGTGATGTCATGCATTGGTGTTACAATTTTTTTTTGTACATTGAAGTTTAAACCATGATGTACATGAAGCAGAATTAAAATATTGAAAGAAACCTTTGTGTCAGTAATATTTGATGTAAAAAAAAAAAGTGCATTTTTGTGACAAGACCTTCTACCAGCATTTTTGACCTCATGATCGTAGTAGTTTGCCCATTTAAGGTCAGACGACACGTTCCTCAAAAATATATAATTTTTCCTAAGAATTTGTCATTGAAGAAAAGGTACTTAAACAAGTTTCCTCACAAAAAATTAGGGTACCTTACCAGGCATTTGGACAAGATACCAAAGGTCAAAGAATGGGTGGACTTAACTGGCCAGAAAAAATGCCGTAAATTTAAGTTTCATAAAATCTTTATTTTTTTCCATCATATAAACCCCCGATATCTTAACTGTGTATTCATGGTACGGACGTGAATTTAAAACGATCTTTTCGAAGTAAACTATATAAATATCGAAGGCTTGGTGCCTGAAGATTTCTTGAATATCAATAGATAATCAGGGTCACGCGTTTTTCATCGTTTGAATACATAGTCAGCGCATGTTTGTCGGCTGTTCTTAAGAAAACTGTGGTTGTATATTGAACAAAATAATGTTATATTTAAAGGAGAAGTGCCGACAAACGTGCGCTCACATTTAATTTCACAAAAAACATGTTCAAAATAAACTTCTCGCTTCCATTGTTATGACTGCGATTGACCTGTTAAACATTACAATTCATCACGTGATGTCCACCTGCGAGTGTACTCGTGAAAACAGTTACATTGTATTCTTCAACCTGACCTCGATCTAAATCATATCTTTGAGCGTGTTTTGTTGCCGTTTTCAGAATGTAGCAAATTAAATATTGTTTTAATTTTGCGTGTCATCACATTTTTAAAACAATTTCATATTGACATCGCTGTAATATGCTAAACACGTATTCGAATTTTTGGAGAGAGAGAAGGAATAAGAGAGAGAGATCTCAACAATGACGCCGATCGATAGCCCCGCCCCCTATAAATATTGATTGTGTGACATAAAAACCACTCCGGGTACATGTCAAATTCCGGAAGACGACACTCGTGTATCGTTGCTTCAATGTTGATACATGACAACAGGGCATTGTTTTTGCAATAATGTTCCACCTAATATAACCAAGTATATGTAGCTCTTTCCATTGCTCGTAATATATTTGGGATTCACTTCAATTTCAGCTTGGTAGAGGAGTCGCAAAAAGATCCAAAATAAGGCGTTAAGTCCACCCATTCTTTCTGTTATGACCCTTATGGATAATCTCTGGAATAGCCTATATCACAATTTCTGGTGTACATATATCTAAAAAACATTTTGAAAGCAATGTAGAAATCAGAAGAGAATGACAAATATAAGTAATTTTTATATAAAACCAAGAGAAACAGAACATATATTTAAGGAACGTGTCGTCTGACCTTAACCCTGAGGTGTCACAATCGGAAATTGGACTCCTTGTTTTACAAAGGCTATTTCCTTTTGTAAAAGCTACTCTGAAATTCTGATTGCTGTTTGTAAATAGTGTAAGGGGAAGGGAGATAATTTCAAAATGTTTACAGTGTATCTGGAAAGATCGTAGCTTTTTATGCTATTTTGCTAAGGTTATGATTTTCCTTTTATCATTCTTACCTTGCCAGGCTGGGAGGAACAGGGAGTGATGCAATAAAGGTGAAATGAACAAAATCTGCAGATCCATTTGGTATTAATGCTATTGATATCAATAGGACCTCCCCTATTTCATTGGCGGATCCAGAGGGGGGGTTCCGGGGGTTGGAACCCCCCCTTTATTTTTTTCCAAGTGGAGAGAGAGAGAGAGAGAGAGAGGCGAATGAAACGTTTTCCTAGAATAAATATTTGTACGTCTACGCATGTATTTAATTAGATAGGTTTTCACACATTTAGTAAGTTTCTTCCATTCACCTTCACTATTCCCTTTTTATGAGAGAATGGTAGAAAATATTCTACTTATTTTCATATATCTTATATATAATATTTATCATGCGAGGTTTAATTTGATATTAGTTCCGTGATCTTTGGCTGTGTTGGGTATAATCCCGTATATATATATATATACCGTTTTTGATCATATCTTTTGAAGGAACTAACATGAAACTCTTTGTTTTTAAACCAAACCCGCACCCCACTCCCCCAAAGTTGTTTTTTTTTAAGTCTAAAAATTCTTTGTACTCTTCATAAATGCTACAAATCCATTCAATTTTAAGACTTCAGTTAAGAAATAAGATATCATTTTTAGAGTTTCATTGGGATGTGACATGAAGTCGGTCACGTGATCAAATTCTATAACGCCCGAAGGGCGTTATAGTAGATTTGATCACGTACCGACTTCATGTCACATCCCAATGAAACTCTAAAAAATGATAATTTATTTCTTATATTTATATTTTATTTTTATACATGTTACAAGGAAAAATAGGCGCTATTTGGACATTGTTTTAGAAATGCAACATAACGTAACTACGGCGTCATATGACGTCACAGTCAAGACTTTCTAATAGTCTCGTGCGGTTTGCCCAACTGCATGTCATTGAAAATTGAATGTCAATTTAATTTATATTGTCATATAAGGAAAGACATTAGCAAATGTAAATATTAGTTTTTGAAATGTGTTTGTTTGTTTCAAAGAAAAAAGGGACGCAAAACAAAGATATTATTTACCACAACCTTAGATCTGTCCATAGGTACATGTATGTGTGAATCTTTACTTGAGGGTGTGTAAAGAGGGGGGGGGGGATAAAGGACACAACCCTGGAACCCCCCCTTTTAAAAATTGCTGGATCCGCCCCTGTATTTCATGGCACACATAGTTGTATGTGATGTAGACTGAGAACGTAATGATGTGCTCCAGTGTACCTATAGTATTCCGAGTTTTAGATAACATCCCAAGGAAGAAGATAGTAATAGACATAGCTCTTATCAGAAGAATTCAAGAGTGTTTGATGTGTAACGCCATGTGTGTGGGTTACAATATGCTCATGTCCTATTGCAATGTTCTTACATACGGAGATAAATATAAACTTTACTATTATTTACAAGGAAGTCATTTGTTATAGTAGGCCTATGATTTTTTTTATTTAAATGCGAAAGAATTATTGGTAATTGTTCTCCAAGCAAAATATTATAAGGGAATTTGTGGAGGTGGGGTGTTCTCCGTTTCGTTTGTTAGAATTATTAAAAAATATTATCTGTTTATCTATTTATTATGGTTATTATTATAAAATTATTGGTATTTCGTTTTTCGCGCAAAAAATAATATTGTGGAAGAGAAACAAGAACGATAACTCCAAATCACATTAGATGTCGCACCTGTCAAATAATCCAAAATGGCGTCTGCTTGTGCGTTAGAGTGGGTACCAGATTCCTTGTATAATACAGCTGTTTCTGCCACAGTATCGTCTTATAATAAGCACAGACGAGAAGTTAAGAGCCTCCCAGAAGATGTGCAGTTTGACATCTATTATAAAGTAAGTTTTAAGGAGGATTTTTACCGGAATACACTTGTCACCACAGTGACTACGTAATGTTATTCTTAGCCCTATATATATTTGGTAATTCCCTTCAGAAAAGAAAGAAATTCCCCAAAAAGTAGATAGTTTGATAGATGAATAAATACTGTGATAGTGTATGAATATTTCACTGTTGTGAAAGGTATGAGATCGCATGTCTCTTGACTTCCCATTTCCAACAAATTAAAAATATGAGGTAATCCATCATTACATGGTGACTCAGCATTGAGTTACCACAGGCAGGCTTGGACGGTTAACACGTTAGAAAGACTCTGACTGCATTTTCTCCTCTCTCGTTTCAGTAGTAAAGAATTTTTTGTGAAGAGACCTCTCTTTTGGTACCCACTTTTGCAAAATTATACCCAAACTTAAACATTGGCCTTAAGTTAATTGTGAATCAATCTGATTTGTGAACTGTTGTTGCTATGGCTTTCATACTTTACTTGTATATTCCATGTGACAAGACCTTCCATTCCACTTCTTCGTACAAATGTTTTTTGCTTGACGTACTTTAAACAAAAACTTTTGAATAGTAAGTGCTAGGGCTTTCATATATCAGAAGTATATTCCTTGTGACAAGACCTTGAATTCCTTTGGCACCAATAATTTTTACCTTGACCTTAGAGATTGACCTACTTTTGAAAAATTCTAACCTTGCATGGCCATAACCTTTGAACTGTTGATGCCAGAGCTTTCATATTTCACAGTTGTTTTTGTTTACTTATGATATCTTTCTTTTATTACTGTAAAATACTTTTATTTTTGATCTCTTGACCTTGAGTATGACATGCATTTGGGAATCCTTTGCCTTGAGTCACCATATGGAGGCAACGGTATTACACAAACACTTTTTGTTTTTTAATAGTTTTCATACAACACAATATCACTTTTTAAAACCTTTTCACTAAAATATTAAAATTTATGTTGTAAATAGAGTGTAAATATGAAATAAATTTCACATACATGCAATCATATTCATGCTCACTCAGTTGTATCACTATCTTTTTTGTAGTTGTATAACAAAGGAAGAATATGCCAGCTGGCCCTGGAATTTTCAGAGTTGGACACATTTGCAAGAGTTTTAAAAGTTAATGACAAAAGGTACACTATCTTATCTGTAGGATTTGTGTTCTATAGACATCGTATTCGAAAAAAATAAAAATCAAACATACTACAACGTAAATTGATTACTGTACAGAAAATTTGAAAATATTGCATTTTTAACATTAAATATGTTACCATAGAACCAGACTGAACATAATCAAGCACTTTCGGTGGGCTAGGGTTACAGATTTGGTTATTGTATAGTTATTGATTCCTTTACAGACATTTACTGCACCACTGCTTCCAGGCCTTGATGGATCACGGAGCCAGTGTTTCTGATATCCTCGCTGATACGTTCGCTCAACAGTTAGCTACCTCGACTTGTCAGGATGTCTCAGCCAGGGATAGAGCTATACAACTAGGTTTTCAATTAGGTAAACAGGGGATGTTATTCAATTAATGGTCTAAATTCTGACTTTTCCTTACTTTTTTACACAATGGGTGGCTCGTTGTGATCAGATAGTATTTCAATATGAACAGATAAACTGCTACATGCATCCCCAGTAGCTATATGTTCTTGATATATTTCTGTCCTTGTTACCCCTTACTAGATAGCTTATATATACACTAATGATCAAAATTTAGGAGTTTTTTTTTATTGAAAATATAATTATATTTTGCATGTATGTAAACATTTGATAGATGGCATAGAATAATACTAAATGTGAGAAAGATAACCCTATTGGATTGTGGTGTCAAAAAGGAATGGAATGGCTGCCAGGCAGGATTTGTTTGCTATGTCCACTTATCTCAGTTGAGAGTGTACCTCAAGTGTTAAAGTTATGACCCAGTCCTCTATATGCCTTCTTTCCTGTTACTGGTGTTACTAGTATAAAGAAAATATTTGTATGTATAAATAAATTGATATAACATATGCTATGTTAAATTTCTGAGTGATATCAAATACATGGGTGAAGAAAAATTTCAGTGTATTAATAATATTGCTAGCACATGTGTATCAACATACCCGGTAAGTTACTGCTGTTATGGCCTGCTTTACTTGTTTATTTGTAGGTGGTTTCCTCTGTGATGCAGGCTGGTTCTCTGCCAGTGAGACAGTGTATAAAGCATGTCTTAATTTATGTCAGATGGATAAAGCTTACTTACACAAGTCTCTGGAATGCAGTGTTGGGTAGGTATTTACAGTGCACGTGTTTTCACCTAAAATAGTAAAGATTGGCAAAGAGAAATCTAAACTAGGATAGAAAGTATTTATCATTTTAAGAAAATCAATGTATATGCATTTACAGTATAAAAGAAAAATGAAATATGACTTTTCATCAATTTATTTCATCAGTACTCTGGCATCTTTTATTTTAGGCTACTACATGTACAGAATGCTAACTGTAAATACACTGCGGCTGACCAGACTTGTCAGATAGCCAGACAGACCCTAGAAGAGTTACAGTCCCTGAATCTACCCGTCAATGCGGCCGCCTTCTACACAGAGTGCTGTGCCCTGTTGTTTGCTGAATGTCAGTATGATGAGGTAAGAACAGTTTGTAAGTGCCATTACATGGAGATAGATATTACCTTTAAAAGGTATTGTTTGCACAAAGGTATGTTAAGACCTCACATTTTAACTGCATGTAAATGCATGTAATTTATTTTTCTCCAAATTCATTTAACTACTCTTTAAATACATGTACTGTATATTGAGATATAATTATAACAAGACTAAAAATTTACCTCTAAATACACATTGTTTTGTATGTTTCAGGCAATAAAATTTTGTTCAAGGGCTATACAGGCATTATCCAAGACATTACCAAACAAGGTGAGTAAGCGCCCTAGTAATTCATTTTCTCAGTCATTGCATGTTCCTGACAGTGAAGATATGATTTAGCTAATTTTCATTTTTTGGTCTGACAGTGTTTCTGGAAAGTTGCAATTTTTATTTCAGACAATTGTTGATGTATTAAGGCAGTGCTCAAAGGTAAGAAACATTTTATTCTTTCCTGTAAAAAGGGAAAAAGAATAGCATTTCTACAAATAATTTTGCTTATTTAGCATGTTAAAATTTCTTTTATTTTATTACTAAAGAATTAATTTTAACTTGAATTTTTGCAGAATAGTACTGAAATAAAAAAAGAAGAAGATTTTTTCAATATTTCTATATTTAAGGCTTGTGTTGTGAAACGTGAATTTACAAAAGCTGAAGTTCTTGTGAAGCATGCTGTGTGTTATGCAAGGTAAAATATCACACTTAATCCTGCTGTTCTAGCATTTCTTTCTTTGTACCTATCTTCTGTGTATTGAGTTGGATGTTCAATATTTCCAGAGAGAAGTTTGGAGATAAACACCCTAAGTATTCTGATGCATTGCTGGATTATGGATTTTATTTATTAAATGTGGATTCAATAACTGCTGCTGTACAAGTATATCAGGTATGCAAGGAATTCATTGAATCATCTCAAATATGATAGGCTACAAAACTAAATTCTGTTTTAGATTTTGTCAGTGAAGACCGTTTTGTACAGTTTTTGGTAACACTGGTCTCTGTAATATTTATAGGGATTAAGTTTTATGGATTAATTTGGAAAATAATACAATTTTGTTTTATATCTGTAAATTTTTGGCAACAGTATTCATGATATCAGAGGATGTCTTTGTTGACCAATGACATTAGTCATATTTATGGTTTTGACACTTCACTTCCAAATTAACCACAAAAACAATTTTGAAATAATGGTGCTCATTGAAAACAGATTTTGTCACAGAATGTCAAATATTTGTGGTAAATATTTTTAGATGGCACTTGGGATACGACAGTCTGTATTTGGAGGGAAGAACCTCTATGTTGCCATTGGACACGAAGATCTGGCGTACGCTTCGTATGTACAGGAATATAGTTCTGGGAGATTTAATGATGCCAAGTATGCATGGCTTTATTTTACTTCAAAGTTCTTTGTGATACGGCATTTCCAATCAACGTACAAATTCTTTTTGAATTTAATCTTACAACATATACTTTATTATAGGGAGCATGCAGAAAAAGCTATAGAGATACTAAGTCATATATTACCAGAAGATCATTTGTTACTATCCTCATCTAAAAGAGTTAAAGGTATGCTAACACCAACATTATCTTTCAGTATTAGTTATAGAAACATGCATAATACATACATGTAAAACTGATACTTGCATAATATAATCTAAGTAAAAGTGTCATGTACCCAAATACTTGTAGCTATGCAGATATCATTTGATTGGAATAAAAGTCCATCAAAAGCTAAGCAATTTTTTTGCAAAGAATTAGATTTATAATGGGATTCAACTTCAGAAAAAGATTAGACAAATATGGAATTATCGAGATAGAAACTTGTTTAACTGACCCCCAAATTTTCTCTTTCCTCAGCATTAATACTGGAAGAAATTGCCTTGGACAGTCTCTCTAAGGAGGCCAAGGAGAAGAATCTACAGGAGGCCCAGGAGCTACACCTCCAGTCTCTGTCTCTGGCTAGGAAGGCCTTCGGGGAAAACAACGTACAAACCGCAAAGCATTATGGGAACCTTGGACGTCTGTATCAGTCCATGCAGAGATACGAGGTCAGTGATTCTGAGTTAAAGGTATTGCATACTATGAGATAGAAATGTATTTTTGCTCATGAATTCAAGGTAGGTCATACATGTAGTTCATTAGTTTATATATAGAACTGTCCGACACCCAAAGAAGTTGGCATGATTTGAACAAATATGAATATTGATGGACAAATTTTTGTCCATAAAAGGAGCATGTCATTACATAAATTCATGGTTTGATTCATTGAGACAAAGACCTGATATGCACTCTATATTTTAAATTAATATATATTTTTTCCAATAAAATAAAATTTGATCTTATATTTTATAGGAGGCAGAAGAGATGCACCTGAAGGCTATAAAAATCAAAGAGAGACTGCTTGGAAAGGACGACTATGAAGTGGCATTATCTGTTGGGCACTTAGCTTCCCTTTATAACTATGATATGGAGAAATATGCAGAGGCTGAAAAACTTTATCTTAGATCTATAGCTATTGGTAAGAATCATCTTAGATATATAGCTATTGGTAAGAATCATCTTAGATCTATAGCTATTGGTAAGAGTTATCTTAGATCTATAGCTATTGGTAAGAATCATTTTACATCTATAGCTATTGGTAAGAGTTATCGTAGATTTATAGCTATCGAAAAGAATAAAAAAATTTTGTGGGGTGTGCTTTTTTTTTTTTTACTTAATTACATGTTAGTACTGATAGTCAAATCTTTTTTTGGATTGTTATTAAAAGTGAGACATAGCTTGGCTGATTCTGGAATTCAGAAGGCTAGACATTTCTCTTATTCTGTTGCATTCAAACTTTTCAAACAGTAGGGAGTTTGGTTTGTACATAAGATATTCCTATTTCACAGATCCATTAATTTTATTCTTGATTTCAGGTAAGAAGTTATTTGGTGAAGGTTACAGTGGTTTGGAATATGATTATAGAGGACTGTTAAAGTTATACAGGACGACTAATAACCTGGCTATGGCCGACCATTACCACGACATCCTGCATGAATGGAACACCATTAGAGACATAAATAACGCTGTAGAGGTCAAACCCCTCGAATTCTCCATTACCACGAACTTTGAAGAATCCGTGAAGAAGTTTTTTTCATGAGATTTGTCAGTGAACTACAGAGTTGCTCTTCCCACAAGTCCGTGTTCAGTAGTGTGGTAGATTGTAAGAGAATTTTCCGGCATGGTATACTTACATGTACTTGTAAATTTCTCAGTAGTGCTGAACTAACTGGTATCGAATTCTCTTCAAGTGGATATTGTGTGCAATTTTTTTTATATTGTCAATGTTGTTAGCCCTAATATAGCTTACTAGCTGTAATTAATAGGTGCTGATTTGCCATTGACTAGATGTAGATTTTATTAGAAATGTTAAAATTCATTTGACTGAAGAGAGAAATAAAAACCTTATCTTCATGTAAGAATGTACAGTTACTAACATAGATCTAGTTGGGGAAAGTAAAGTAGACTGGCTAACAATGTTTACTTCAATGGAAATTATTTGGTGTAGTTTGGAGACTAATTAATACAATTTGAAAATGTAATCAGTATTGGGGATATCAAACCTTGTGTTTCAAATATGTGCTGATATCATCAGTAGCAGGTTCATGTTTTGAAATATTTGCCGGCACAATACTGTGTTTTGTGATGTAGACAGTAGTTAAGATCTTGACTCAACTTTACTTACATGCTTAGCCAAATCCCTAATGATCTTGCTTTGGTTTATGGAAATAGTTTAACCAAGGTTGTTCTTAAGACCCAGGGGATGGGGGAATTTCCCTGCCTATAATGATGTTATCCCTCAGCTATTTTGATACTCCTCCTAAGCTCTGAGGTAAGAGAGGAAACCCAGGTCCCCTTCTACTTTCAAAATGCCCCCTCCCCCTTCTATTTCAATTATAAAGGACAACCCTGTATAACTGAATTAAAAGCATGAAAAATATTTGCATTTCCTTTGGTACTAAGAGATCCTATTAGAGAAAAATCATATTTTCTTGCAAAGCCATTACGTCGCAAAATATTAATGTCATTTTAGTATACTTATATCAATGAGCAAATATACTGTTTCATTGTTTAAGTAGTTGACAACATTTTGGTGCATTGAAAGAGAAATACTCAGGTTTTTATTTTTGTTGTTGCAATATTTGCACATAAAAAAATCTATCATGATCAAAAGAGTTCATGGAAATTGTGATGATTGAAATGATCACTGTTGTATTATCATGAAATACCATGGTTTAAATTGAGTGATTTTGTGATTCAAATTTTTATAGCACAATTGAAGTAGGTCACATAATTGTATTTTATTCAATGACATGTATTTTTATGAAAATACATCATGTATCTGATGATTAGTGCAAGACTTTTTTTTATTTTAAACACAGACATGTTGAAACATATTGAGAATAAAGTGAATGATGATGTCATGGTATTTTACACTTGTTTGATATCGTGTAGTGTACAGTAATGCACCCTGAACTTTGTTTGCTTATGTGATATTTGTTAATTTATATTGTTGAGTAAATTCCTTATTACTTAAATAGTGAAAATGTTTTATTATTTATTTCAAGCAACAAGTTCTTGAGAAAGGAAAAGTGAAGATTTTTTCTCATTTCAAAGAAGCTGTATGTACATAACCTGTCCAGCTGTTTGTGCTGGTGATGACATAAACACAGTGATATCAACCAATAAGTTATTCTAATATTAAACTTTTAGTGTACCATAAGCAAGAATATTTAAACAATTTAGCAGTGAAAAAGGCACTTCGCTCAAACTGCATAAAATTACCAAGTTGCATAAACCTTACCATGGAATCGGAACTCTTCTTTGGACAGATTTTAAAACCTCTATCAAATGTATGATTTATTATATAATATTCAATTATGATTTACGGTAATATTTTAACTAAATGTTACCAACTAAGATTTAATGTAATCTGAAATAAAAGTTCCAGAGAATCAGATAAGCC
>PRKT01000370.1:41560-53350 GCA_003671525.1 Saccostrea glomerata | reverse complement strand
CCCCCCCCCCCCCCTCCAACGAGATTGGATCAGTGTGTTTACTGAAGAAATATATTGTAAATACAATAAAAAAAGCTAAATCTTTAAAGTTAAATCTAATAAAATTGGCACTAACTATTCCTTTCTATTTTACACGTTTTTTTTATTGAATTTAATATGGCGTCTTACAACATAAAAGTTCGGTAACCCCCCGTTCACACAGAGCTGCGACTCTACGGCGATCATCCCGATCAAGCCACGATCTGAAATTTTTTGAGATCGGGGCAGATCGCAGCCGATCGGCGTCAAAATAGAGCAATTTGGCAAATTATGGTCTTCGTTACGACCTTACTACGATGTCTCTACGTCAAACGCGCTGCTAACAAGCTTCTACTACGATGTTACGCAGACCGTTGCCGACAAGCAGCCGTGTTTAGTGCGTTTACGCTACGCTGCCACTACGACATTGAAGACCATACTACGACGCTACACAGACCTAGATGACTGTACCGCGATGTCGCTACGGTGGTGCCGATCATATTACGATTGCATTACGCTTCTAGTACGATTTTGGTGATGATGTAAATATATCTTGAAAGTGCAGATTTTTGTAGTACAATTTTAGCGATGTCAATACTTTTTTGCGACCGCATTTTTTTTTCCGGCCTTTACCACATGGTTTAGGGCATTTTCAATTATTATAACTGTAACAAGATGTGAAAATGCTCAATTGTAAATGATCATTAAGTATAGTGTCATCCTTTACATGTAGTTAACAGATGATGATTGGTCAAATATCAACGGTATAAGAACAAACTCTTGTCTGATAGGTCGTGATATGATCGGCGTAAGGTCATTGTAGGTTTTCGTAGGATCTTCAGGCACGTAGAGAGATCGTAGTGAGGACGTAGTACGAACGTAGAGGGAGCCTTGTATGAGCGTGCTTGGTAAATTCCTACGCTCTCACGGCGCTTTTACTACGATCATGAAGATCTCTCTACGATGCTTCCGCGCTGCTTGTACGATTACGGCGCTTCTACTACGCCCTTTTTACGACTTTACCCCGATTCTTGTTGGCCACGATCTCACCACGCTTGTTTTGAACATGTTCAAAATAAGCGTGGTGAGAGCGTAGAGCTCTCCGATCATGAAGACCCTACTGCGATCATACTACGGTTTTGACGACCCCACGACGTTCCTCCTGCGATTTGTCACGATCGGCCACGCTTTTGACCACACTTTGATCTTAGTAGAAGCGGCGTCTATGTGTGAACGGGGGGTTAGACACGCTTATAACAAAGTGCCAGGGATGAAGGATTTTGCTTTGTTATAACCGTAATTCGTTATATCTGTTACGATTACAATATATTTTAAAGTCATTGGGAATTAAAATCACTTTGCTGTAAGCGTCAATATTCATTATAAGCGCGTTCGCTATCAGCGTGCACTATGGATCTTTTGGCTGACACATGTTTATAACAAAGACAATGTCAGAAGATTTTGTTTCACATAAAAAATTAAATTTAGTTAAAAAGGGAAAAAAGTCCTTAAATTCATAGCACGTGTATACATGTATTTGAAATATATAATTCATGTACGTTGTATAATTTAAGTTTTAAATATAGTATCCAAGTAGTTCGATGAATTGCCTGTATGATAAATTCTTTACGTTTATACAGTTGACAATAAACACTTTTTCGTACATTAATGTATGCAAGTACATACATGTATATGCAACGTACTTCAGTCACTGTTCAAAACATCGATTTAAAGCCTAATCAGCTTTCCATAAACAATTTTCAAAAATCTAAACCAAAAACGTTAGGGGGAAACCCTACTATGGGGGAAAATCTGCTATGTAGTAGCTTTTCTCCCTAGGGGGAAAAACTACTATATAGCCAGTTTTCCGGGGGGAAAAGCTACTATGGGGGAAAAACTACTATACAACACCGGATCTAAAGATTGGGAATTCAAAAATTGTGATGCAAACCCAAACTCTTACATCGCCTTTTTCTACAACACCTCTCAGATCCCAACCCGCGACTACCATAAGTATTGTTGTTATAACCAATTCATGCGCAGATGGATTGACGTCTCTACAAGATTTTATACTAGTATTCCTTCCAGCTACTTTAAGGTTTTGAGATGCATATGGGAGGATTTGGAGGATATGTCGTCCCCGGTTTTAGGTCCTTATCTGATATTGTAGGTGCTGTGCCCGGATTTCGTTTTGGTAAGCTGCTGATATAAGTGTAACCAATTCAAATTTTCAAAATAATTTTACCGTTTTATAGCAGTAATTAAGGGTCTTAGTAATTTTGTTTTGAGATTTTTCATGTGCTGATTTACAATGTGGAAACGGTGGATCTTGTTTGACGAAAAGAGGAAGACCTGTCTGCTCATGTAGTCCAGGGTACATTGGATTTCTATGTGAAGTCAAAGTTGCTTGTAAGTTTGATCTAAAATGATGCATTCTAGCGTATGATTGTGTTGAGGGTATTTATTAGGATCGTCTTTTTTAGCTTAACAGAGCTGAAAGCTTAAGTGGGCGTTTTTGTCCATCCGTCCGTTTGTTACCTTTTCAAATTTTCAAATTCCTCTAAAGAAAGACAGGCCTGATTTTTTCACAAATTTGAAACTAAGAATCCTTAAGCGAAGGAAAGTGAAGGGCAAAGTCTCCTTACAAGGAAAGTTTTAAAGAAAGAAGACAAAATAAAAATGTTTGCCCAAGAACCTTTGGGTCAGTTATCCTGAGGTAATGTATATTCTACAATTTTCAAATCATGGCCCCCGGTATTAAGGTGTGGCTACAATGGGTGATGATTACTAGTATTAATATTCATATAATGGAGGCATCCTAACTCTAAGGTAGTCAAGTTGACCCTCTTTCTTCCCCATATCACTTTTTAATTGAAACTTTCACAATAACCGGTTACTGCTTTTTCCTAGCCAAAGTGCTCAGTTGAGCAGTGTGGTCTGTGGGCCTCTTGTTTTTCTTTCTCTGATTGGTACGTTTTTATGAAAACATGTTCTTTTCCGTGTTTCTTTTCAGATTCCTGTAAAGACATTGCTTTCTCTAGAGGTAGAGCTACTGAAGAATACACGATTTATAGCAGACAAAGCCAACCCTGTAAAGTGTTTTGTGAATTTCATCAGACCTTTGGTTACACGTTTGTATCAAACAAAAATATGGCCGTCAACATCGACGATTTGTTTGAAATCCGATCTCAAGTGTTGGTCCGACATTTACGACATGGTAAACAATACGACTCAAATCTGCAGCAGATATCCTATTATAAGAACAAGCCTTTGACAGTTAAGTACAACTCAAATGCTGGATTCAACACTCCGGTAAACGCCAAACGGATGGGTCCATATCTTTACCTTGGCTTCTTGGACGCAGTACAGCAAGATCCAGGTCGACTCAAGGCTACAGAGTAAATAACGCCGACCAAACCTTTCGTAACTGTGATGCCAATCCTAACAGTTACATGGCCTTCTATTTCAACAAAGGAAATAAGTCTCCCGTTGGATACTATAAGAAGTGTTGTTACACGCCATTAATGAAGAAATGGATTGACGTTGGGGTACCTGTGAGTCAGGCTAATCAACTTCCACAGTCATACTTTCTCCAGTTTGAGATGCACATGGGGGGTTGTGGAGGATATGTGGTGAGCGGATACAATAACCTTGCAAGTATCCGCGGTGCTTAACTGGGATTGCGTTTTGGTAAGTAACTTTCATAAACTTTTTTAAACCGAACTTACAATAATGAACATATATATATAATTCACATTAAATTTTTTTTCAGAATTATGAAGTTTTGAAACGGAGCGGGAGAAAAAAAACAAATGATGAAATAACAAATAATTTGAATATGAGTATCAATATACAGTTTTCGTAATAAAAACAGATATTTCTCATATTCAGTGTTGTGATGTAGCACTTTTTCACTAATCATGTATATCCAGCTTTTAACGAACATAGAAATTAATGTATCTACCATCAACATATAAGAAGGGATAAAGTCCATTTAAGTCTTTATAATTACATAAAAAAAAACTTGCGGTTCAGAACCTATACAAATCTTTTTGAAACAGTGTTCAGTTCCTGCATGCCCTACACAAAGTCAAGGAAATGTTTAAGATTGTGAGTCATCACTGTAAATTAGACGGTTATATTTTTAAATCATATGCTTTGTCAAATTGTGCAAACTGATTAAGATTACAATTAGAATTATGCACCATCATTTACTAGTAATTCTTAATCAGGATATTTTTTGTTTCATTTCCATTTTGGCATTTTACAACAGGAGATTTTCTAAAACTGCTGATGTAGATCAGATCCAATGACTCTTACATAGTATGTCACACGGTTTTGTTCACTGGCTTCCAAAAATCCGCGTCTACATATATATGAAAATGTACACGGGATTCTTACATTGATTTACAGAATTTGCATGTCCGTAAGACGAGCCTCGCACGCCTTTCTGGCGCCTTAATTTTTTTTTTAGTTTTTTTTTTTAAAAACGTGAGACCTAATTTAAATAATTCGCCAATATCCCGTGCATTGTCAACTTTGCCTGTTTTGGCACTGCTCTCCATACATTTTGCATAAGAACTGAAGACCAAGACCCAAAACCCAAAACTTCAGATGATCCTAGAATTTTGCAGAATTAATAATATTCTTTGAAATTGTTTGTGTAATAATATCTTATCGAGTTAATTTTCGATATAATGTTCATTAAAAAGTTATATGAAGATTTGATTTTGGTCTTTTAAGTCGTATGTCCTTTTTTAAAACGAGCCCCAGGAGTGCTATAGTTACAGGTATATGGAAGCCTATTGTAGGACCACCCTATACCTGGAGGTCATGATTTGAAGAAACTTAAATCTACACAAATTAAGCTTGCTTTCACATTAATATTTCTATTTCGAACTCTTATCTCTAATTGTGCCCCCGATCTGCCCACAGGGACCATGATGTGAACAAAGTTGAAATTATTCAGGAAGATTTCGCAGATGACAGGCGACAGGTAATCAGATAAGCTGATTAAAACCTTTGGTATGGTGAGCTAATTATATGGGTTTCACTGTCATACATGTTAAAAGATGAAAGAAAGCAATAAAGATTTCAAAAAAGAAATCTTGAACGTTTTCTTTCAGAGAGAGAAAAACATTCTTAGCATTCATAGATTTTTTCCCCTTGGCGGAAGCAAGCTTTTAAAAAAGTTAAAGATACATGTTGTTTCTCAGTTTGTATGGGCTTATATAATCCTTTATTATTGCTTGGATATTTGCCTTTTAAGCCATGATTTATTCATTAACTGCAGTGTATGCAATGAAAATGACGTATAAGAGGTGTGTATTTGAATGTATATACTAATATGTTTGCATATGTACATGTTTTCTTGTATGGCTTAAAAGGCAAATATCCAAGCAATAATAAAGGATTATATAAGCCCATACAAACTGAGAAACAACATGTATCTTTAACTTTTTTAAAAGCTTGCTTCCGCCAAGGGGAAAAAATCTATGAATGCTAAGAATGTTTTTCTCTCTCTGAAAGAAAACGTTCAAGATTTCTTTTTTGAAATCTTTATTGCTTTCTTTCATCTTTTAACATGTATGACAGTGAAACCCATATAATTAGCTCACCATACCAAAGGTTTTAATCAGCTTATCTGATTACCTGTCGCCTGTCATCTGCGAAATCTTCCTGAATAATTTCAACTTTGTTCACATCATGGTCCCTGTGGGCAGATCGGGGGCACAATTAGAGATAAGAGTTCGAAATAGAAATATTAATGTGAAAGCAAGCTTAATTTGTGTAGATTTAAGTTTCTTCAAATCATGACCTCCAGGTATAGGGTGGTCCTACAATAGGCTTCCATATACCTGTAACTATAGCACTCCTGGGGCTCGTTTTAAAAAAGGACATACGACTTAAAAGACCAAAATCAAATCTTCATATAACTTTTTAATGAACATTATATCGAAAATTAACTCTTATAAAAATATGGGATAAGATATTATTACACAAACAATTTCAAAGAATATTATTAATTCTGCAAAATTCTAGGATCATCTGAAGTTTTGGGTTTTGGGTCTTGGTCTTCAGTTCTTATGTAAAACGGGTCCCTGCTTCTTTGCAAAATGTATGGAGAGCAGTGCCAAAACAGGCAAAGTTGACAATGCACGGGATATTGGCGAATTATTTAAATTAGGTCTCACGTTTTTAAAAAAAAAACTAAAAAAAAATTAAGGCGCCAGAAAGGCGTGCGAGGCTCGTCTTACGGACATGCAAATTCTGTAAATCAATGTAAGAATCCCGTGTACATTTTCATATATATGTAGACGCGGATTTTTGGAAGCCAGTGAACAAAACCGTGTGACATACTATGTAAGAGTCATTGGATCTGATCTACATCAGCAGTTTTAGAAAATCTCCTGTTGTAAAATGCCAAAATGGAAATGAAACAAAAAATATCCTGATTAAGAATTACTAGTAAATGATGGTGCATAATTCTAATTGTAATCTTAATCAGTTTGCACAATTTGACAAAGCATATGATTTAAAAATATAACCGTCTAATTTACAGTGATGACTCACAATCTTAAACATTTCCTTAACTTTGTGTAGGGCATGCAAGAACTGAACACTGTTTCAAAAAGATTTGTATAGGTTCTGAACCGCAAGTTTTTTTTTATGTAATTATAAAGACTTAAATGGACTTTATCCCTTCTTATATGTTGATGGTAGATACATTAATTTCTATGTTCGTTAAAAGCTGGATATACATGATTAGTGAAAAAGTGCTACATCACAACACTGAATATGAGAAATATCTGTTTTTATTACGAAAACTGTATATTGATACTCATATTCAAATTATTTGTTATTTCATCATTTGTTTTCTTTCTCCCGCTCCGTTTCAAAACTTCATAATTCTGAAAAAAAATTTAATGTGAATTATATATATGTTCATTATTGTAAGTTCGGTTTAAAAAAGTTTATGAAAGTTACTTACCAAAACGCAATCCCAGTTAAGCACCGCGGATTCTTGCAAGGTTATTGTATCCGCTCACCACATATCCTCCACAACCCCCCATGTGCATCTCAAACTGGAGAAAGTATGACTGTGGAAGTTGATTAGCCTGACTCACAGGTACCCCAACGTCAATCCATTTCTTCATTAATGGCGTGTAACAACACTTCTTATAGTATCCAACGGGAGACTTATTTCCTTTGTTGAAATAGAAGGCCATGTAACTGTTAGGATTGGCATCACAGTTACGAAAGGTTTGGTCGGCGTTATTTACTCTGTAGCCTTGCATTTGAGTTGTACTTAACTGTCAAAGGCTTGTTCTTATAATAAGATATCTGCTGCAGATTTGAGTCGTATTGTTTACCATGTCGTAAATGTCGGACCAACACTTGAGATCGGATTTCAAACAAATCGTCGATGTTGACGGCCATATTTTTGTTTGATACAAACGTGTAACCAAAGGTCTGATGAAATTCACAAAACACTTTACAGGGTTGGCTTTGTCTGTTATAAATCGTGTATTCTTCAGTAGCTCTACCTCTAGAGAAAGCAATGTCTTTACAGGAATCTGAAAAGAAACACGGAAAAGAACATGTTTTCATAAAAACGTACCAATCAGAGAAAGAACAAACAAGAGGTCCACAGACCACAATGCTCAACTGAGCACTTTGGCTAGGAAAAAGCAGTAACCGGTTATTGTGAAAGTTTCAATTAAAAAGTGATATGGGGAAGAAAGAGGGTCAACTTGACTACCTTAGAGTTAGGATGCTTCCATTATATGAATATTAATACTAGTAATCATCACCCATTGTAGCCACACCTTAATACCGGGGGCCATGATTTGAAAATTGTAGAATATACACTACCTCAGGATAACTGACCCAAAGGTTCTTGGGCAAACATTTTATTTTGTCTTCTTTCTTTAAAACTTTCCTTGTAAGGAAACTTTGCCCTTCACTTTCCTTCGCTTAAGGATTCTTAGTTTCAAATTTGTGAAAAAATCAGGCCTGTCTTTCTTTAGAGGATGTTGAAAATTTGAAAAGGTAACAAACGGACGGATGGACAAAAACGCCCACTTAAGCTTTCAGCTCTGTTAAGCTAAAAAGACGATCCTAATAAATACCCTCAACACAATCATACGCTAGAATGCATCACTTTAGATCAAAATTACAAGCAACTTTGACTTCACATAGAAATCCAATGTACCCTGGACTACATGAGCAGACGGGTCTTCCTCTTTTCGTCAAACAAGATCCACCGTTTCCACATTGTAAATCAGCACATGAAAAATCTCAAAACAAAATTACTAAGACCCTTAGTTACTGCTATAAAACGGTAAAATTATTTTGAAAATTTGAATTGGTTACACTTATATCAGCAGCTTACCAAAAACGAAATCCGGGCACAGCACCTACAATATCAGATAAGGACCTAAAACCGGGGACGACATATCCTCCACATCCTCCCATATGTATCTCAAAAACCTTAAAGTAGCTGGAAGGAATACTAGGATAATATCTTGTAGAGACGTCAATCCATCTGCGCATGAATTGGTTATAACAACAATACTTATGGTAGTCGCGGGTTGGGATCTGAGAGGTGTTGTAGAAAAAGGCGATGTAAGAGTTTGGGTTTGCATCACAATTTTTGAATTCCCAATCTTTAGATCCGGCTCTGTATCCTTGAGTATTCCGATTTGCGGCAAATTTTGACGGGAGGAATCCTAAATAAATGAATTCCCGTAAATACCGCCAATTCAGAGGTGGATTAAATCCGACATAATTGTTGACTTGAGGGCTTAGTGAAAAGCGAGATTTGTACCGAGTGAGCTCTTCCATTATTGTGCTGTATCTTTTGCCGGAGGTTCGGAGATGAAGAATTTTGATTTCATCTGTGTTTGATAAAATGTTATTTAGACGGAGAGAATTTCCTGGAAAGTCCTTAATGTATGTATAGCCACGTGAGTCCGTAAATTTGCGAAGACATAGAAGCTTTTTCCATCATCTGTGTAAATTCTGTACTCTCCACTTTTTCTGTTGGGATTGCTCAGAATGTCTTTGCATGATCCTAAATCGATTTAAACAATTGAATTTGAACAGCTCGATATACAAATACAAATATTAGATAAGGGAATTAAATGGTCTTACTTGGTGTCTTATGAACACACGAGACGCCTGTATATCCCTTTTTACATCGACAGGAAGGTTTTCCATTTGACATGACACACAATCCACCGTTTTCACACTGAAGATCCTTACATGACAAATCTTCAATAAAACCCAATATGTTCAATTTTTGTAATGCACGTAATTACAAAGTATATGGGGTGTCAGGCAACGCAATACCCATACCCTAGATTGTACAAAAACAACATTCAGTTTCTGAATGAATGAGTCATTTGTTTAATACTCGGTATCATGGTTCAAAAATAAGCATAGCAATATTTTGTGGAAAGTCGACAAATTAAATTCTTTTAGTGTGTTTTAAAAAAGAAAAGAAAATCTATAAACGATTTATGAAATTCACCTAGTTTCAAATGTCTGTCTGTCTGTCTCATTCTCTCTCTTAAACGATATCAAATAACTTTTTAAAAAAATGTTTGAAATCCAATCAACCACTTTTTAGTTTGTTAACAGCAGTTTAAAACGTTGGTCTGTTTGATTTTTACAATAATTTAGTGTAACATTGAGAACATAACTTATATTGTACGCTTAAAATGTTTCATGGTCTTGGAGTCTGGTGTGTATCACTTGCGATCAAGTTAATTCAGACTTTTTTTCTCAAAGACCTTAGGGCATGTCAAAATGTGTTTGGGCCATGGTCACTAGATACTAAGATCATATGCATGTGACCTTGAACTTGTCAAAAGTCAGAATATCAATGCTTCTTGGCTATTAAATTTTTGTATTATGAACTTCCAATTTATCGGCAATTCATTAAAAACGTTTGACCTTGAACTTTCCTGTGATCTTGACCTCATTTCCCCTAAATTTGCATTTTGCTTAGTTTTGAAGAAATCATTTAAAATACATTTATGTAAGCTTATGCACTTAAACATTATTTGTTGAAATTTACCATGTAATATTATTAACCAACCTTCTAGATTTCAATTTGAATTGTAAAGAAACTTTTCAAGATATTCTCATCAAATTTCTTACACAAATACAACGTTTCATGTTTCATTACTAATATATCCTCGGCGGGGCATTCATATCCTATGGATATATTTCTATTTTTTCTGCAATACATAAATGAATCATGCATTAAAAAGTTCTAGCAAGAACACAAAATACTGTAAAGACAAACGGATAGAGAGACAATTTCATCCTTATGCACCCTAAAGTTTGCTTGCAAAGATAGAATGATTAATAGGTAAAATCTCTCCTACCGAAACGAAATCCAGGCACGGCGCCTTTAATATCAGAAAAGGAACTAAATCCTGGAACCACATATCCTCCACACCCTCCCATGTGCATCTCAAAAAACCTGAAGTACTCTCTTGGCAAAGGCAGAATATAGTCCTTGGACACATCGATCCATTTTCGCATATAACTATTGTAGCAACAACGCCTGTGATAGCTGTGAATTGGTAGAGGTGAATTGTTGTAGAAGAAGGTGATGTAAGAATTTGGATTTGCGTCACAGTTTCTAAATTCCCAGTCTTTAGATCCGGCACGGTACCCTTGAGTATTACGGTTTGCAGCAATTTCTTTTGGGAGGAATCCAACATAAATGTATTTCCCAAGAAATGGAGCATTCAATGGTGTGTTAAAGCCCTTATTTTTGTCGACCTGAAGACTCAGTGAAACCTGTGACTTGTACCGATTTAACTCTTCCATTATTGTGCTATATCGCTTTCCAGAAGTCCGAAGGTGGACAACTTTGATTTCTTTTGATGTTGTGTAAAGTCCGCCCAAATCGAATGAGGAACCCGGGTAGTCTTTGATGTACGTGTAACCATGGAATCTTGACGAAAACTCACAGAAGACTGTGATCGTCTGTCTGTCCTCAGTAATCAGCTGATACTCTCCACTCTTGCTCTGTGGGTATCTGGATAAAATATCCTTACAGGAACCTAAAAAAAACAGTTGGTGCAAATTTTGAATTTACCAGGTGGCGGTAAAATGCAAAATTTACAACGTAACATAATACTTAACAAATAACCCCTAGAACCTTTAAAATCAAGCATAGCAAATACACGTTTTGGTGTAGAATGATCAAAAAATGATAAGATAAACTTTTGTCTAAATTCTTAGGAAAAATGATACTGTTTTAAAAATGGCCTCTTGAAAATTCAATTTACGATATCCATCTTTGCACTTTGCAGAAATGAGAATGGGAATATCTAAAAAAAAAAAAAAAATAAAAAAGACAAATAACGAGGAATCTGTACTCCATGATGAATACTAATAATTGTAATGAAATTGATCTTTTATATATGCAGTCGATAGAACCTAATGCAAGTTATTTTGTTTCAGATTGTAGTACTAAAGCCCTATAGTGTATGAAATGGGCGGATACAATTCGATGCGGACGGCCGAGAAAACATTGGATTGAAATTCTAGTTTGAAATTCATTTTCAATCCACCTGAGTTGTTTTTAAAAGCAAAGTGTGAATGTATGATCCAAAAGACAAATAATTTCAATTCCCAAATACATGTTGATTGAAATTAATATTAATATGAATTTATAGCCTATTATATAATCTTAAGAACACTGGTAAAAGTCATCGAGGACATTTTTTTCAGGAGACGGCCATTTGA